>SJJU01009715.1:0-15518 GCA_012932125.1 Conopomorpha cramerella | reverse complement strand
TACCACATTAGATTCGCCCAGAAATGCTAACATTTTAATATTTAAAAATAATCAGTTGAATGTGTATGATCTTAAGCACCCGATATCAGCACGGCAGTAAAAAATAGCTAGTGCTGTAAAATGAAAACATCGATAAATAAATATAACTTAATTTATTTCTGTATCAAAAACAGAATGTGAAGTATTGTAACAGTTCTGACAGTAAGTTTTCGTGCACTTTGGACAGAAAGTCATTACTTTTTTAACCTTTTTTGCAGCTTCTCTGCTGTTCAATGTTTGTCTCAACTTATTGTAACAACCACTACAATTTCTCTTTTTATCGCCTTTTTTTAAGAAATGTTTAGTTTCTTCATTTTCCACAGTATCAGTATTAGCAGCTCTGGGAGGAATAGCAGTTCTGTCTGTTAGTGGAACTTTTGTAAAACTTTCTATCACACTCTCTATGAAATCCAACTTTGTCATTTTCGTGTCATTCTTCAGGTTATAAATAATCCACGCATTTATCAAAGCAGTTCCGAATATCATTTCCATCATAACCTTTCTGTACCATTTGAGACACTTTTTTAAAGTACTGTAATAGGAGGACATTTGATCACTGTAGTCTATCTATATCCCCTTCTTGTAATTATTGTAACTTAATATGCATTCCGGTTTCTTTATCGGTGTTCCTCTCCTTTTTTCCCCTGTATCTTTTATATAATTTATATCGTGATTCTTGCAAGTACTCATCATCAAAACAGGTCGCTTATCTACCCACTTTATTACTCTTATTCCTTGGCCATTCATCTTACCATAAATCTGTCCTTTTTTTAATTTGTAATTCACAACTTTTTTCGGTAAACCTCTTCGATTTGATCTCAATGTACCGCAAATAAAAGTTTTCTTTTTGATCAGGGTATCAGCTAGTCCTAAAGACGTGTAGAAGTTGTCAACAATTAAAGTTCTTCCCTCTTCTTCTAATCCCTGTATTAGTTTTAAGACAACATTTTGAGCGTGATTTACATCCCGCCCACCATCTTCTTTTCCGGTATAAACAATTATATTAAACGTATACCCTTCGGGAGTACACAGTTTGTACAACTTCACTCCGTACCTGTGCGATTTATTTTTGATATATTGGCGGAACCGCAGTCTTCCACGCCATGGTACCATCGATTCGTCAATCACCAAAATTTTTCCAGGAGTCAAAACTTTTTTGAACTGTTGCAACATCATATTATAAACTTTTCGAATTTTATTAAGTTTGTCGCCTTGTGTGTTTGTGTTATCATTACTAAAGTGCCAAAATCTTAACAACAATAGAAATCGATCCCTGCTTATTAATGACGCAATATATTCGTTCCGGTATATCTTTTTTTGTGACCAATAGTATTTTACATTTGGTACCTTTACAAGACCCATTATTAACATAATTCCAAAAAAAAATAGCATTTCTTCTCGGTTAGTTGGTTTCCATTGCCTTGCACGTGATTTACTCTTCAATTGATCAGACTGCATACATTTAGCTGCATAATTATTAGTTTCAACAACAATTTTATCAATAATCTCGTCTGTCAGAAATAATCTGTAAAATTGGTCTGGATTTTTGATGTCAGCAGGGACGAATAGCTTACTATTGCCGATGTATTCTTCAAATTGAGGTTTATCCTCCGTAATATCTTGCCATTCATCGTCATCGTCGTTATTATTCGATAAATTAGGCGGCTCATGAACTTGAATACGATGATGAATTTCTTCGTCTTCTGACGAAGGCTCTGATAACGAGTCTGATGAACTATCACTACTAGGAACGTAAGATATATCAGAACTAGAATCATCACACTCTTGCTGTTGCATTGTGTCATCAATTTTAGAATCTAGGTTGGGTTCATCATTAATTGTAGATACAATTGTTTTTGTGCTCTTTTCTTGAATATGTTTTGAAGAAGGTGTATCAAGTAAATTTAAGAATTGGTCTTCGTTAAAAGATGAGTCAAGAGAAACTAAATTGGAAACTGATAAGTCAGTAAGAGACCCACATTTACTCATAGAAGACATCGAAATTGCATCTTCGTCCTTGGGGTATTTCATCTTGGAAAGTCTAGGTATCTTTTTACTTTTTGGGGTTGAGAAAGGATCTTGATCATCTGTATTGAAGGTTTGATTAGAGCAACCTGGGTTAACAACAATATCTTCAAGAACTTGAATAGTTTTATTTTGGTGTACTGATGTTGCCAATTTTGTTTGACTGTGAGGAGAAAAAGTAGCATTTTCAAGTACTCTTACTGTTTTTCCAGTTGAAGGACTAGTGAAAATAGTTGGACTTACAGTACTTCGGCGTATCAAAACTTTCCTCCAGTTCTTGGAGTCCTTTCCCTGGGATGCGTCTTTAGTGTCATCTTTTTCACCACCAGCTTCACACATAGATAACATTCGTCTAGATCGTTTCATTTTCAAATATGACAATATTCACATGACAAAACACTATCTCAAGTCTAATTATTGCAGACAGAAGCAAAACAATGTCGTCACTCAATGCACATCACTCATGGACTGACCTGTCAATCAAGTGCGGTTATCAGGTGATCGGGTATCAGGTCTATTAGACCTGATATTAGCACTGCTAGATAAAAAAATCCTTTCAGGCCGTATCAGGTCTTAAAGACCCGATACGTTTTTTTCGTTTATTGTAGATGTATTTGACGTCTAAACAAGGGTGAATATATTTATCTCATTCGTACATAAGAAATTACCATAAATAAGCTTCCCGGCCCGTGAGACAAAAACAATTTTCTACGGCCGCACAACGGGACAGCTACGCGTCAGGTACTTTCGACCCGATACCGCACTGAACGTGTTAATACCCGTTGGTGTAGTGGTCAGCATGTCTGCCTCTGCTCTGTAGGGTCATGGTTTCGATTCCCACCGCTGAGAGGTGCTTAGGTGAGCTTTGAAACACTTGTTGGATGTGTCTGGATGTTTTATTTATATAATGTATATATTTAAATGAAAAAAAAAATTATAGTAAATATCTCGTGTCTGATTTCCATAAGACAAGGCTCTAGTAACTTAACATCGGGATGAAGGCAATGTGTTTGTTGTGAATATTTATTTATATTATTATTTAATATAAATAAAAAAAAAAATAATGCGCTAAAAAGTCATAATGCGCGCCAGCCCTTAGATACAATTTCGTGATGCTTTAGTTAGTACCTACATTTATGCATTTGACATCGTGTTGGATATATGCAATACATTTCCACTCTCCCATCTATGTCGGCTCCTGACAATGGCGGTACTATCCGGAGATCAAATTGCCACGGCACGTGACCCTTACTGGATGCGGATATCACGCGATTTTTTTCTGAACCACTCACTTTTGGTGTGCCCCAAAGATGCATTTTGTGTGAAATCCCTTAACATTTACAACGGTCGAGCGTGGCTTGCATTATGGCGAAGGTAATACTCAGCATAGGGCGGAGTAAACTACTATCGAAATCATTGGGAAAAGGTTACCGCTATTGAATCTCCACGCACTTCCCTATTGTGAGCAAGAGATGGGAATGTCGCACTTTGTGTTCGCGATAATAAACCGGGTACGTAACCGGTTACGTAGTATCGATGTGGATGTGGTACCTTATGTAGCACAGCACTCCAAGAAAAAAAAATTGAAAAGTCTTCTTGTATTCTAGTGTTGGAGTTTATGTAAATATTAAGAATGTGTATCTTTTCTTTTTAAAAGTATTGTATGTGTTTAACTTTTGAAAATTTTGTGTAATTTATTTCTATTTAATTTTCTGGCAACCTGTATTTTTTAAACTAACAATATACCTATGGTTGGAGTGATAGAAAATAATCGTCAATCAGTCCACTCGTGAGCACGACGTCCAGTAAAATAACATAGGTAAGCTCGAGCTTTTTTTTTATTACTTACCCGGTGAACAATATTGAGTTATAATGTCTGTGCCCGTTTCATTAAAATAATATGATCTGGTAGAAAATGCATTAGAATTAAGTCCTCCTGTGTACAAATCTATGCATTAAAGTGGCATTAAATAAATAACTATATTGTATCGTTGTATAGTCGAGAATTAATAAAAAATCCCAAAAAAATATCAATCAATACATAGTATAAAAAGTCTCCTTCCACTGTCTGTACCTACGTAGGTATGCTTAGATCTTTAGAACTATTAAACGGATTTTGCTGCAGTCTTCTTTAGTAGATGGAGCGATCCTTGAGGAAGGTTTATATCACATGTACGAGAGATAAGAAATGATTTTTATTAAACGGTTTTATTTAGCTTTAATGCGGCATTTTTGTTTGGGTCAACATTGGAACCTGAATTTAACCCACTTCCTGTCGACGGATTGACTTGATAGTCCACATGACTAGTTCCGATAACAGTTCAATTTAATGTATTTAGTTAAATTGTAACTCCAAGATGGACGCCGCTACAAAATGGCGGATGGCGTATAACAATTCCTACAATATGGCTATCAAATAAAAGGGCACACCTAGTAAAATACAGTAGGTGCACAATAATAAATCCTTAAAACAAAAACCGTTCAACATAAAAAGTCGTTTTTATTTATTTTATTCAAGATCATCCTCTAAATAAAGTCTAAAACTTGGTGGGAGTGTTTGTCGTAGTAGGTCGTAGTAGTCCGCGAATGAAATCGCGGTACGTCCATTAGTCAGGTACGAGTCGTAAATACTCACATTTCTACTCCATTTCCCAGTAAATGTGTGATGCCCCCCGTATTTGCGGACCCGCAGCTGTCGAACTAATGCGCAGTTCGCAAGAAACGCGGACTTTTATAACTCGTTAGCCTTTTAAACACAAAAACCTGTGAGCGACGAACGTTCGGTGCCTTTAGAAATTTTGTACCTTTTCAGTTTTGCTTTCCTCCATTGAAAGTGTGTGGACTGTAAAATAATAATATCCCGGGACATTTCGCACACTGACCTCAAACTAGGGTATCCTGTCCCTTATATGGGTACCAGAGACTCTAGTGATCTCTTTGCTGTATTTAGACACAGCTAGAGACCGATATACTTCCGCAATTACCTAGAAATAAATACACCACGGACTATATATACTACTACACTACAAATAAACAATAAGGGCCTTACTTATAATAGCGGAATTGCTATTTAGAAGACACACAAAGCTCAACTTAACTTGTCAGTTGTATGTCAAATACGGAATAACCAGTTCAAGTAGACCTGTAATAACCGCTGTGTAAGTGACAACGCGTTTATTGGTAAGGGGGTAAAGGTCTTACTAATAATGGCGTAATTGCTATTTAGAAGATACACAAAGTTCAACTTAACTTGTCAGTTGTATGTCAAATACGGAACAACCAGTTCAAGTAGACCTGTAATAACCGTTGTATAAGTGACAACGCGTTTATTGGTAAGGGGGTAAGGGTATAACTACGAGGATATACCATGATCTATTTAACTTTCCAGTTGAATATCAAATCCGGAATAACCAGTTACAGTAGACCTCTGGAACAGATTAGAAACCCAACGCACACAAAAATGCTCCAGCCCATCACGAACAGCGTTAAGTCCAATACGAGAATCGTACCGACGGCCAACGACTGGCAGATAATACATTAGTATTAAGTCCGTCTTTTGTACATTTACTGCAATAAAGTATTAAATAAATAAACGTCGTAGAGGTAAATGCCCATTAGTGCACCTTATTTTGTCATAGCTCTATATTTTTTTAAGGAAACGCGCACTGACATGATATTAAAAGTTTTAAACGGGTATTATAGCGCGAAAATTAAGCAAAGATAAGCGAACGATAACGAAGGTAATTCGTTGTTTGCCCGACCTTTTGACACAGTTACATGTGTTCTGGTCGCGAGCTGACCGTTTTAAACTTTCTCTAGCTCTCCCGCTCTCAGCGATGCGAAATGATAGAGAGAGCGATATGCGCCCCGACCAACTAATAGCGAACTTCGAAAAAATATGTGTAGGTAATTTCGCCAGAGCATTACCTTTATAAGTAAACTTGTAACATTACATTATTCTCCATATCATCAAGAACCGCTTCACGCGGAAAGTTTTCAACGTTATTACATAGTAATTATGTTTCCGTCGCGCAGCCCGCTCGCTGTCGGCACCCTCTCAAGGGCAAAATGTTCCACTCGTACGATAAATTATATTAAAGTACTTATATATATATTTTCGTTGGTTAAAAACTATTCTTACAGTATGTATATAAATTTGTGTCCGTGAAAACAGCTATATAATTTCAAAGAAAAAAACAATCGACTCCAACCAATTAAATTTCACAGATTCGTGGTTTTCCAATGAATTCCATTGTCAGAGCTAAACCAAATTAGAAAGATACAAAGCGGGAAGTACCAGCTCACAAATAAAAAAAGAATCATCCAAATTTTTGAGAATGGTTCAACCAGTCAAAAGTTTTGAGATAACAAACATTAAAAAGATAATACTGTATAATTCAGAACGACCTCCTTTTAAAGTAGGTTAAAAATGATCCTAATTACTCAAAGCATTATGTTGAAAAAAAAACACCATTAAAATATAAAACGACCTACATACCTAAATGTGAATGAGTAAAGAGACTATTACATACTTACTTACTGTACAATAAATACCTAGTTAAAAAAAGAATCTGGTACTTCCTATCCCGTGTTATCCGCTGTTTATCGCATTCCCGTATGTATTTCGGGATAAATTAACGCCTATGTGTTATTCCGATGTTAGAGCTACCTATACACATCAAAAGTGTCTAGGGATCAAGAACATTTTTAGCTCTAAAAAAACTAATTTATTTAAATCAAATCTAATGTTCTGGACTGGTCTCCTACCTAATTCCCCATGCCTGTATCAATGATTTATCACCACATTTTGAATGAACTATGAATGAATTTAGTTTTTGGAAAATACATTCTTGATTGCAATCTTCTAAGATGTACTTGATCCCTAGACACTTTTGATGTGTGTATATTATTGTAAAGTGTCATTAAAATCCGTACAGTAGTTATGTTGCGATGCAATGCGTTGCGTTTTGCGGTTAATTGCAAAATACCATGCTGCAACTGCAACTGAAGAAGGGTGGAAGAACACGCAATTTTATTAAAAAATATTTCCGTTGAGAGTATTAATCTACCTTGCCTTATTACATTGCCTTGAAAGTAGGCAAGACATTTTTCGCAGAAAACTTATTAATGTTAAGACTGTAGGAATCTAGAAATTTACAAAATCAAATCGAAGGAGACTTTTTTGCAGAACATTTTTAGATTCCTTTGAAATTTATGAATGCAGCGGAGAGTCGATAGATTTTATAACATAAGTAGGTATATACGACGATTAAAAGCGACTGAAAGGGCGTAGGGGCTGCAGCACGCGGGCGGGGTCTCGCGCTTTTCACGGCCCCTGAGTGGCGACGACGGTAGCGTGGTGACCCTGTTGCCGCTGTACGACATCGTGCGCTGGGGGTGCGTAGATCGCCCCCATTCCGGCGACGGTCCGCGAGGGCCTAGCGCGGCTGGGGCCACCCTTGGACGTAGTGGCTAAGGCTGTTCCGGGGGTCCCGGCAATAACGCGGGAGTGGGGTTTTAGCGGGTGCGAGTCCCACATAACACCGCCGCTGTCCCCGTTAGCGGTGGGGTATCCATAACGGATTTCCTCACGATAAAAAAAAGGTATATACGACGTTAAGATACGTCTTATGATTGTCTTTTGCAAGTATTTGCGCCCTGATGATGGCTATCATTACACGATTCGATTGCCCACCGCACTATGTTTTTTTTTAACTTTTAACAGCCCCGTGACACTCCATCATATACCGGTGTATGTATACGGCCATAGTATACCGGTGATGAACAGCGGAGTCAAGAAACCTAGTCCTGCGATCACCAACACGCCTAATCTGCAGGGCGCTGAACACCCTGTATGATGTATGAAAGAGGCTTACGTCCAGCATTGGACAAATAGCTCATGATTTATCGTGTTCTCCAAATAAAATGTGGATAAATAAATTAAAAAAAAGAATACACTTCACGCCTTTAATCCCAAAGAGGGGTAGGCAGAGGCACTTGCTAAAGTAACCACGACGGTTCACCTAGCGTATTTAACCCAACGTGACAGGGGGTGAGCCCATCGCCGTTAGAGGGTTCACACACCTTGCGTTGTGCGGGTTTCATCACGATGTTGTCCTTCACCGTACGAGCGTTGGGTTGCGTACATAGGCTCTGAAAAAGAGTCCCATTGGTACACGTCCATTAGCCGTACTCGAACCCGTGCCCTTATCTTTGGTTAATGTCGCCAAGTAATACCCGGTTTAAACTATTAATCAACATTCACATTCCCGATCAGTATTCTGATTGACAATAAACACAGAAACTACATAGTACCTAGTGACGTCTGTGTCACAAAGGACAACAAGTTTAAAAATACCTCATTGTAGTACTTTCTTTTAAGTATACCTAAGCGATGTAATTAATTGTTTATCTATACGCTTGTATGCAGTTTGCGCATCAGCCAAAACATGTCGTGTATTCGCCGAGGTGACTCCTTTGTCGGCTTAGTGCGGACTTGCTCCGCTAAGTTCGGCTAAGTTCGGTAAATTCCGGGGGAAGTTGTACGTTGCGTTCCACCATTGTTGCGTCTCGTTACATAACTACAGGGTAGTGTTTTACACTCAAGGTTCAACAGCTGCTGTCGGCATGTTTTCTGTGTAAGCATCTTTTTAAGCTTCTTTACTAAAAGTATCAGTGGTAAAATACAGTTATCTGGAAAATCAATATTGCTTGGGAATCAAATTTTTTTCTGAATGACCGAATCAGAAACGAAGTGATGCGACAGAGAATCAAAGTCATCAACATAGCTCATCGGTTTGGCAAGCTGAAGAGGCAGTGGGCCGGCCATATTAGCCGTAGAAACGATGACCGTTGGGGCAAACGAGTTCTCGTGTGGAGGTGGGCTGATGATATACGCAAGATGGATGTCAGAAGTTGGATGCCAGAAAACAGATCACAGTGGGATGCAATTCGTAAGGACCATGTCCAACAGTGGACGAATCTAGACTAGGATGATGATGATGAATCACAAATAGGCATAACCGGGTTGACATAATATTAGTTCATTATATCTCATAAGGGTTGGTTAGTAAGATTAACAAACGGATTTGGGTACATACTATAGTAAATCACTGATGTCTCCACTGGTGGCTTACACCACGGCGCGCTACTTGAAAGGTGGACCGGCAGACCGGCAGTCTAAGTCTGCTGCAATCTCGTAGCTACATCGCCATAATAGTCGAAGTGCAATGATTTTTTACTGAGGACCACAGTAAAATGATAGTAAAACAACCAGCAATGCACATTTTTTGTCGCTGCCATACCAGCGATGTTGGTCATTGAGAAACCTTGTCTACCAATGCTGCGTGTTTTTTTTTGCAAAATTCCACATCATTGCTGAAGAATTTCCTTGGGCATTTTTAAAAGTCAGCACCCATTTTTTTACCCTTCCCCAACAGTGATTTCTGTCTTTCACTCGGCCCATCAACTCCCCGAGATTATGCGGCTCAAGCTGCGATCTCACCGGCTTAACCCTTTGGCGGCGACAAAGTGCGGTGTCGTCGTCGGGTACCCCGGTCCATTCTGAGGTGGCATATCGGACTGACCATCGGCCGATTAGTGTTAACTTCATTTGGCCGTACTAAAGCCTCTATTTAATATTCTCGGTGAATCGTTTTGAAGTGTGTTTTTATCAATGTCATTTTGAGAAATGTTCACGGTCCTTGTTTCTATTAGTTATGAAAGATGGCGCCAGCTGCATTAAGGGGGATTAATGTCTACAAAATAACTGATTAATTTGTTTATTAACGCATAAATATGACAAGCGTTTGACCATCATCCTGTCTGATTACTGCTATGTTAACCAGCGATGTTGTCTACGATTGAGCACACTTGTTCGTTAGGTAACTATTTATCCGTGACTTGAAGACCTCCAGACTCCAGCAAGTCATTCCACATCCTCGACAAGCAGTATTGTAGGTGACAGTAATTTTTTTTTGTTTGTTTACATGTTAGAAATACACACATCAAAAGTGTCGAGGGATTAAGAACATATTTAGCTCTAAAAAAATCTAATTTATTAAAATCAAATCTAATCTTCTGGATTCGTCTCTTACCTAATTCCCCATGCCTGTATCAATGACTTATCACCACATTTTGAATAAATTATGAATTAATTCAGTTCTTCTAAAATATATTATTGATTGCAATCTTCTAAAATGTACTTGATCCCTAGACACTTTTGATGTGTATGCTTATTTTGTATGCCCTACACATTTTGACGTATTAAAGTAGTAGATTATTTATTTATTAGGACCACCAACATTAGAGAGTAGAGTATGCCCTATACATTTTGACGTATTAAAGACGTAGTAACGTACAGACGCATGTCATCCTGGATACTGGCAAGAGTTTTTCGAATTTTTGGAGTTTGAAAATTCCCTATTAGGGACTTGCTATCTGCAATAGGACGATTATGAGTTAGAGTCCATAATGTGAAAGTTTCTTTTTTGGAGCTAAAGTACGCTGTGCAGCATTCTGACACTATCTTTTAGGTTTAGCGCGCACTAAGATTCGACTTTATTGTAGCGCGACTTAACCATAGAAGTGTTATACCAATCGTCACGACTATTTAATCGTATGTGCGTGTATCTTCACACTTATTCTTATAATGCATTACTGCGACAAAAAAAAAACGCGCGCTAAAAACTCCTGGATCGCGCTATACCTTACACGTTGACTTCAACGTTATGAAACCAACATAGAAAAAGGCGTTAATTTTATATCGATGATGGGCTACGTCGTTAGGTTAAATACGCTCGATTGACTGTAGTCATTTCTATTTGGGATGTGAATCTGCG
Organism: Conopomorpha cramerella; assembly: GCA_012932125.1. Classification (NCBI taxonomy): domain Eukaryota; kingdom Metazoa; phylum Arthropoda; class Insecta; order Lepidoptera; family Gracillariidae; genus Conopomorpha; species Conopomorpha cramerella. The sequence goes on along the minus strand of SJJU01009715.1, from coordinate 4,614 downwards.
TGAAGGATTTTTTTTTCAATATGTGTGAAAAACTGATAGGTGTTCACAATCGTCGACAATAGATGGAGAGTATGCAATCAGGAGTTTCCTAAAAAATCAATCTGTCAAAGATAGCTGAAAACGAAAGAGATGCAACGACTTCATTCTATCTTTTTTTTAAAGTAACCCTTCATTGCTTTGAATGCGACAACGTCCTAGTCGCTGCTCTGTGTAAAAAACAAATATTCCCAACGTTTTACGGTATCTTTTTATTTATCAACTAGCAATGATTATTTTCGAATGTATTTTATTTGGATAAAAATTGTAATATTTTATCTACCGGTCCGAATCCATCCACTCGTACTGTCAAAAACAGCCATGTCATATCATTTTAAAACAAAATTTTGAAAACATTATTAAATTTTATTTTCGTTGTTATAATAATACATCCAGACGTAAAAGTAAATCATTCACAAATTAATTAAAATTATTTATGTCTAGGTATTATGAGATTTTTAGCTGACAATGGGCTCGCAGGACCGATGACCGGCCAGGAATGGGAAAGCGTTACTACCTTAGAATACTTAACTTAGATACTACCTAACTCCAACTAAGAATCCAACAAAGTGGTCCAACGATTTGGATACGACTTCGGGCCCGCACTAGCGGAGAAAAACACAAGACTTTTGTGACTTGTCTTTGGAGAGGCCTATGTCCAGCAATGAACATCAGTGGTGTGACATAATGATGATGATTATAGTTTGAATAGCTTACCCAAATAATATAAAAACTTAATAAAATATAACTGACAGAAGTCACCTTGAATACCTACTAGCGACATCTAGATAAGATGTTTTTGGAGTTTGGAAATTCCCCTTAAAAAAAGTAAAAACCAATACATCTTCATAATCTTCAGTTCCATGTTAGTAACAATTGATGACAACTGAAATTGCATTTCTCACCATTACCATTAGAGTCCAACGTCCACTTCTTCTTTATCACAAACAAAATTTAAAAAAAGTGCTAATCTCAGAATTACCACCGCAAGGAGTAATGTTAATAGTTTTTTTTTTTTTTTTATTCAGTATGAACATGCGTTTGACCACCATCCGACCTAATAGTGAAACCCACCTGTCGACGTACGTACTATTGCATCTTGATTACTTCTAAAAAATATTAGCAAAAAGACACGCGCTTCTCCAGAGCAAGGCCTGTACTCCGAGATGCAGATAGCTAGTTGTGAGCTTGTCCCTGACACAAAAAGCCCATAAAAATCATGGTACGGGGGAAAGTAACCAAGCGTTCTGGGAAGTAAGTGTCGGCGGGGCGTAGGGACGGAATGGCGGCAGCGTAGCGGCGAAGCGGCGTGGAATCAATTATGTGTTGCTAATCACCCGCGTGGGTCACCCGGACCGGTGACACCTCGACTAGGTATAGGAAATGGATTGACGTAGAATGGAATACCTATTTTAATTCTAGTATTTCATATGAAACCCGTTTACCACAAGGTGTGTGAACCCTATGATCGGCTCAGCCACTGTCACGTTGGGTCAAACGGTCGGTGATCCGCGGGAAATTGCTTACCAAGAGCTGAGGCACGTCTTGTACCGCTTTAGAATCCGAAGGGGTACTTACCTATGCTAGACTATAAACAAATACACCTCAAGTGAGGATGCACAGAAATATTGCTATGTGCGGAGAAGTTCTTCAAGAAACGAATTGTGTGTTATTTTTTTAATAGAAAACATCCTCCAAGAAAGGTATACAAATAGGGTATGCATATGTGATTATAACAAAAAGACTTAGGCTAGAATATAATTATGTGCATTATATGTTGGTACAGTCGACCAATAATCTGGTCTACTACTATTCTCTTATTAATGCCATCAACTTTTTTGGCCGACCGTACATCACAACCTTTACAGGTCCAGAGTTCAGGCGACAATCCCAACTGTTTTAATAAAATAATCAGTTTTTTAACCTAAGACGCGTAGTGTACCTCAAAGCAGTGCTGTTTCAGCGAAGTCTTAAAATGCATTATCTACTTTATTGGTAGGATGTAAGTCTTCATGCATTTATGCTATTCTCATAAATCCTTGGAATCACAAACGACTTTAAGTGTAATACCTCTTTTACACAGCAGATTCGACGCTTTCCAAAATTTGTACAAGAAAAATATACGAGTATTTCCCGTTCTACCCGACTTCGGCATTGTTACCTCAGACCGTTGGTCAACGGTTCGGCTGAATAATTGGCTATTCGTCGATCTCTCCAGTCCAGGGACGTCGCCCACCTACCCTTACCAATGTAACCTGACCTCTCTTTACCTACAACCTGAAATAAAACCAAGCTCAGCTGTACAGCGCTTTGTGTATCGTCCGCTGCCTTTTACAGAGCGATGCTGGCACGTATACATTGAGGTTTAATGAAGTACCTTTGTGTTATAGGGTACCCTACGGAACAGGGTGCAGGTTATGATGGTTTCTGAATTTGAACAGGGGCCGACTTGGCGTCTCAGTGAAAGGAGAGGGGCCTAATGACGACATCGCATTAATTACGGCCGGGAAAAGGTAGCTGGTACACAAAAAGATTTCAGTAGTCACCGCTGAATCACCCAGAACTCTGAAAGGGTCACGAACGAGTCGATTTCTTAATGTTGAATTACTGGGTTTGCATTTTATTTCCTATAAATTATCTTCTATAAATAAGCATCAGTTTTAAGAACTGTTTTCATTTTTAAACACGATGTACAACAAGCATTTGACCATCATCCCGCTTGATTACTGCTATATTAAGCAGCGATGTGGTCTAGAACGGAGCACCCTTATTAAATAGATACCTACAGTGAATGTGCTAAGTAAAATATTCTGCTTAATTAAGGTCCTTGCAGGGCGCATGTCTTATGTACTATATCTTTTATATTATGTACTATATCTATGTACAACATGTAAGCAAAGAAAATATGATTATTATTATTTACCCCAGTGACTTGAAGACTTCCAGACTTTAGAGCGCAGGGAACACAGACTTCGGCAGGTCATACCACATACTGGCGGTTCGCACTATGAAAGTTATCGCAAACGTATTTCATGACTGAACTTAAAATTATTTAAGAACCACTGTACTCACGAATGCAATAAATTATTGCGATTCTGATTCAAACCGTTTGGTTTGCGTAAATGAAATGTCCACCAGGGGCTTAAGTAATGAAAAAGTGTGCTCCATCGTAGACCACATCGCTGCTTAACATCGGGCAGGATGGTGGATAAACGCTTCTTCACTGTGTTTAAAAAAACTAATAATTCATCAGTTTAACTTATAAGCAAATATTAATTCTCTATTTATTAGTGATATCATGAAGTTTTAAAAATATATATTATTAATGACTTAATAAATCTGACCTGGGCTAAGTCTACTAGACTCTAGTAGTTGCATCACTCTGACATTGTAGCAGCAAACGATGTGTACTACTGATTTCATTACTTTCATTTCACTGTCGTCCGTAGTAAAACAGCGATGCACGTCGTTTGCCGCTACGATGCCAGAGCGATGCCACTACTAGAGCTTAGTAGACTTAGCCCCCAGGTTAGATTTTTCCGTCATTAATAATATATGTTTTAAAACTTCACGATATCAAAATCACCAATAAATAGAGAATTGCAAAAAATGCTTCTAAGTTAAACTGATAAATTATTAGATTTTTTTAAACACAGTGAAGAAGCTTTTAACCACCATCCTGCCTGATGTTAAGCAGCGATGTGGTCTACGATGAAGCACACTAGTTCATTAGGTACCAAAACGGTGACTTGAAGACCTTCAGTCTGTGCTGCACAGGAAACACTGTCACCGGCTAGTCATTCCACATTTAGTACCTAAGTATGTACGGTAATAACACGTAGGACGCTATTGGCCTCATCTACAATATCAAAGAAACTTCAAAGAGAATATAAAACAATAACTCTATTGTTTCCAGGCTATTTTCAGCTATATCAAAGTTTTGCTTTATTACCGTTTATAATAATGATTATATCAATTATTTTTGTACACAACAAAAAAAACCTTTTCCGTGAAAATTTCGTTGACAATCGGTGAGTAAATAATAAATTATTGAGGTGGGTCTTTGACCTTTCTCCCTTGTAATAAGTGGAAGTAATTTATTTTATGTCTTTGGTACAGTGTAACCCCTTATGAAAATATTTAAACAACTAGTTATACCCGGGGGTCTTACCCACAGTTTATGTCCCGTTTCCTTTGTAAAGTGTTGTTGCCTTCCATTTCGTAGTTTTTGCGTGAACGACTTAACATCTACCGAAACTTTCGAGTAGGATTTATTAGCTAAGCATTCAAGTGTCTCTGTCACCTTCTGCCAAGTGACATTGCACAAGTATCTGACAAAGACAGGAACATTGTTTTTGAGTCAATCAAATATTAAAATTTGGTTGGTAAAAAGGTCTGAAACAATTTATTTTCAGACATTCGCCTCACTTCAGTATATCGAAGGTGTTATAAATTTTTTTTTTTAAAAAATACACTTCACGCCTTTAATTCCAAAGAGGGTTAGGCAGAGGCACTTGCTAAAGCAAATACCCACGGTTCACCAAGCGTATTTAACCCAACGTGACAGGGGGTGAGCCC
>SJJU01009714.1:0-13361 GCA_012932125.1 Conopomorpha cramerella | reverse complement strand
CTATAACGGCGATGGGCTCACCCCCTGTCACGTTGGGTTAAATACGCTTGGTGAACCGTGGTACTTGCTTCAGCAAGTGCCTCTGCCTACCCCTCTTTGGGATTAAAAGCGTGAAGTGTATTTTTTTTTTATTTACTATTAAACACAGTGAAAAAATTTTTATCCTGCCTCATGTTAAGAATTTAGAGGCGTAGTCACATGTTTTTTCATAGTTTACCAATAATTGTAACATTATTTTTTCAGATGTACAAAGTCAGCAGGGGTCGCATAGACAAAACGGCGGATGATTTAACCCCCCTCACGGACACCAGCCCGATGGCCTTTGTCAATGTAGTTTCTATGCACGTAGGTTAACTTTGTGATTTTATCCAACTTGCATACTTTAATTTAAAAAAGCATTATTATTTCACTTTTTCATCTACTGCGTGTAAAAGGGCCCTGAGCAAGGTCTTAGAAACCGGTTATTCCGATGTTCCAGCCTAGAAAATCCAACCTGGGATGGATTCTAGGAATCGCTTGACCTAGCATCCAACCTAGCTGCGTTGGATGATAGGAATAAATGTTTTTATTGTTCTCCGATTTCCCAACCTGCTAATGTACATTCGAGTACATAATTATATTGCGCACTCGAACGATATGCCTAATTACATACTTTGCAATTAGGCATATCGTTCGAGAGAGAGATTTTTAGTAAAAATTGATTTTTTTCCTCATAATGTACTTACATAATATACATATACTTACATAATAATGGTCTACAAATATAATTTTCCTGATTATACCTAGGTCGGGAAAGCTGACTCTGCATCCGAGAACAAATCAGATTTTCAAACCCAGTTAGGTTGGATACTAGGGCATAGGATTCCGAGAATCTTATGCCCTTATCCCTATCCTATGGTTGGATTTTCCAGATTGGAAGACCGGACTAACCTTCAAAAACGTTGGGCTAGTCAATATGAATAACTTTTATGGCGACAATGCGGGGCAATTTTTTTTTATTTCCATACAGAATATTTTTTGCCTCGGGCGATGACATTTTGTATGGAGAGGATTTTTTTTTTTGGTGAAACGGGGGCTATTAAAGAGTGTAAAATGTATTTATTTATTTTCATCAAATATTCTACTATGATCCTATAAGCCGAACATATAATATGGCTTCTTCCATCGATCTCTCTATCACTAAGTAGTTCAAGTTGAAGGTTTACATTTGGTTAGAGAATTTTCAATCCTGTCCTCCTGGAATTAGAAGCTATTTTTACTGGAACGATGTTCGAAAATCCTACATAGGATTCATGTAAGACCGAACCACTTTAAGACAAATTAACTAACTAATGGGTATTATCCTTTACATTCCATTAGTTTAATTAATCTGTGATGTTAATTTAATAATCCACGTGGTTTTACTGGCGACCCCTGTGAGGTTTGTATATATATTAGTGATATACTCGTATTTTGATACATAAACAGAGGTGGAGAGTGGACGCGTTGTTTAGGTGGTGCGTCGCCAGGTGTAAAAGTAGGCACGTGAGTATTGGCGTAATACAAACGGGTTCGGTAAATTAGTGTATATTTGTGAGCGAAGGTAAAGTTGAAAAAATGACATATTATAGTAACAAAGTTGACACTGTCAACATGACAAACAAAAAAATTCTTCTTGAAAAGAGTTCTGAACAGTGAGCAACAATATTCACTAGTAGACGTCAGCCTCTTCGTTCATTTGGTATGTGAATAGAATACGTTAGATGTCTTTCTTTTTACCAGTAGACGCCCCGCGATTTCACCAGCTTATTTCTAGCTTTTTTATATATTTCATCATCATCGCCCCATATTAGTCCCTAGTGGACATAGACTTCTCCAATGGGGAATTTTCAGGGCCCCTGTTTCTCTTAGTTATGACAGATGGCGCTAGTACAGCTAGTAGAAGGATAAAAGTCAAGGAAATGACAACAACTTCAAGCAATCCGTATTGAAGGCAAGAGTAATTTTTGTTTATTGTTTGTCTACATGTTACAAAAGTGTCTGAAGTCTAAATAACTCACCCATAATAAAAAAACGCACTAAAATATAAGTGACAGCAATCCCCCTGGACACCACCCAGCGACATCTATATAAGAAATTTTTGGAGTTTGAAAACTCCCCATTGCACGTCACTGTGATCTGATTTCGGCTTCTCGCATCCAGCTTCTGCCAGCCATCTTGCGCGTTTCATCAGTCCACTTTGCCTTTCATGTACTGTCGTAATATTTTTGAAAATACATGCAATAAGCTGTGTAAATCAGGCCGTGTCAAAAACATTTCAGGGCGAGTGGCTTTTCAAATTCACCGGTTTGGGAAGTCCTGGCATATTTCATGTGTCCGGAAATACCACGGTTTACAAGAAAATGATGAGAGTGGTAGCTCCGCTCCCCTTTGCCCGACTGACGAACAAGGAAGGGGATCCCGAAGTAGAGGTAACAGAGGGAACATAACTGTAGTTTGACTGTCGTATTCATAACAAGTTAAAACGATGGATAACAGCTATACTGATTAGCAAAAAATGGTTGGCTGTAAATTCGGTTTACGTACAGTAATTTGGCGTAACAACGTTAAACATTGCATTAGTAGTGGTACACTCACTTGCGGAACGGGACAATGACGTCATCTTTTTCGTGCATGCAGCCCGTAGTATAGGGTTATTAAACGTTGTGACCTCAAAAATTCCTGTCGTAAAAACTTAATAAGTCGTACAAAGGTCAAATAAAAAACGTTGGCGAAATATGAGAAAGTCACTCTGTTCACGAGATACCAAACAACTTTTCCCAAAGAACTCGATGTCAAACGAAACAAACATGGGTACAAAAAGACAATTATTCTTTTCTCTTTAAAATAGTTCTACCTGTACCTCCCGGTGTTACTCGCGTTTTTTCTTCGATCCCGTGGGAATTTGGGGATAAAATATAGCCTATGTTACTCAGGGATAATGAAGTTTTCCATCACTGAAAGAATTGTTTAAAACTGTCCAGTAGTTTCGGAGCCTATTCAATTTAAAACAAACGAAAAATCAAACCTTTCCTGTTTATAATATTAGTATAGACTAGCTGAACCGGCAAACGGTGTTGAAAAAATATGTATTTTGAATCAATTTAAAGTATCCTATGTTACTTCTAGTAACTCTGAGAATACGTGTTTCATTACGATTGGTCAAATGTTTGTTAGTTTTTGCGTGAAAACGTAACATCCCTACTTTCACTTTTATAATATTAGTAAGGATAGCATAGACTACTGCGTGTAAAAGCACCCCGAGCAATGGTCTTAGAAACGTTGTTAAACTCGTCAATATGAACAACTTTTACTGTTCATATTGACGAGCCCAACAACGTTTCTAAAACCATTGCTCGGAGTCCTTTTACACTCGATATACAAACCTGGAGTACAAATAACCTATCTCCATCCTTCGGCTAGGTGGTGGAAATACCATACGAGGTACCAGATTTCCGTCTGGCAGTCCTCCTGCCAGGCAACGAGACGACAGTTGAAGACCTGGTCACCAGGTTCACAGAAGACCCCGACTCCTTATACAGACTCTTCAGAAGTGTCAAGCTGACGGGATCCATGGTGGAGGTTGTGATGCCTTACTTTTCTGTCCGGGGCAAAACGTATTTCAATCAAGTACTTTCTAAGGTGAGAGAGTAATGTCTATTTTTACGACGGATCAATTTGACAGCTGTTCATAGGACAGGACATAGCACGCCACTGTGATCTGTTTTCGGCTTCTCTAACATTGTGACATGGAAATTTTATTTAATAGATGTATAGATTGTACGAATTTTCCAGTTGAACGTGATATACCGAATGCCGAACAAGCGCATCGCCATGAACGCAAACGTCACTATGCCGCTGTCACTTCAAGAGGTTTACGTCAAATTCGACGAGTTTGGGCGTTTGACGCCGCCGCCGCGTGAGTGAAAACATAAGCTGTACATCACCCTTGCCTTACACCCTGGCAAATCTAACAATGGGGAATTTTCTGACATCTTCTGCAACATAGGTATGTTTGGAAAGTATGACAGTAATAACAGTTCTCCGCCCGAAAATCTGTCAGAAAAACGTCAAAGAAAATTCCTCATTCTCTTTTGACAGCTGTCACCTGCATATATTTTGGAGGCTTGACAATCAATATATGTATGCAGCGGACAGCACAAAGCATCAAAAGGGAATTGTTAGATTTGCCCTCAGACCAAACACAACTAGACAGTAAGAAAAAATATCTTCTGTCCCTTGCTGCGTATTAGGATAAATCTGGATCCAAAGTGTCATATTGGTAGTAAAAGTGACAGTTTGGATCCAGAAGTAAAGACAGACTAAGGGTGGTACGCGGCTTGCAAGTCTACTTGTGTTTGCTCTGGGGAAGAAGTTAAGAAACTAGCGCCTCCAGTGAAAAAAAATACGTGCATAGACCATTGTTTAATCAAACGCGCACGGACATATAAACAACTCAATATTTTTCACCGGGTATAACAATAGTATATCGGCGCGAGTATAATAAAAGACAAGCTCGAGCTTATCATTGTTTATTTTACTCGACGTTTCGATACAGTGCGGTGGGCAGCCGCCGCACTCCAGTCCACTCGTGACCATGGCGCATGCAACTGCGTCGAAGCGTCGAGTCGAGTAAAATAACAAAGGTACTACGGTCGGGCTTGTCTTTGACTATATATTCACGCCTATATATCAGGTGAACAATACTGAATACATTCTTATGCTCATGTCGGTAATCCCCAAAAGAACCCTTCGAGTAACATTTAGCATAATAAGGAGTTAAAAATGACAGTTTTAATAAATAAAAGACAATTTGCTAGCTAAATTTTCAGATCCTATAGTTGGCTTCTACGACATGTCAGGAAGAAAGGCATTTCACGCATTCTATTTACCAGTGACGTGCACAACATATAGGCTAAAATACACTGCTTACCTTAGTATTTTGGTTATCCGACCTAATAATAGAGTTAATACTGAGAGCGTCTGTGTTCCAGTTGATCGGATACTCGACTTGCAACCGGGAGATCGCAGGTTCGAGTCCGGCTACTGTACATGTACCAATGGGACTCTTTTTCAGAGCCTATGTACGCAACGCAACGCTCGTACGGTGAAGGACAACATCGTAATGAAACCCGCACACCACAAGGTGTGTGAACCCTATAACGACGATGGGCTCACCCCTGTCACGTTGGGTTAAATACGTTTGGTGAACCGTGGGCACTTGCTTAGCAAGTGCCTCTGCCTACCGCGCTTTGTGATTAAAAGGCGTGAAGTGTATTTTTTTAATACTAGATCCTTTTTTGTTGTACTCACGACACAGGCTAACGAAGGTCCTGTGTTTTGTGGGTGAGTAGATAGGTAGGTACCTATATATTCCATAAAGACAAATTACCTATACATAGGTGTCTTGGGGATTACTGCCTACCTTGTCGTAAAAGCCTGTGCACGCCACTGCTACTTACATCCCAACCCCCTAGGAAAGCTCTCCAAGAAAGACATGTCAACTGACAAGATATACCAGGCGTTGCCATTGGTTGAAACAAGCCGAGTCGCACGATGAGTGACATAGCAGCCAATCACAGCGCATATTTGCTCTATGTCGTGTCTTTCTTGATGCGCTGTGCTAGAGGGGGCCAATATGGGATACGATAATAAAGATCGTGTCTTGATAAATTGACCGTTGAAATTCAAGAGCTTTTTTGACTGTTTCCAATATGTTTATTTGACTTCTTTCATCGAGGTACATTTTTTAGTGGTGGCGCTAGATTTTGAAGTATCCGGACCATATCAGACTAACTCCACTAAGTTTTTATGCCCCTGTTACAGGCTCTACCTTGTTAGACAATAAATATTTATTAAATTACAAACAGTATCCACCACATGTTTCGTCAAAAGACTTATGCATCTAAACTTGGCTCTACCTTGTATACATTGAAATGTTTCCCTTTCAGCTCCTGCAGACAAGTTATCTTGGGATCCGATACCAATGCATCTTAATAAGCCCTTCATATTTTGTATACTACATCATGAAATTATACTATTGATCGGTGTATACCATGGACATGACTGAAATAAATCCTTCACACACTTGAACACAATATTAAGTGAAATATTATTATCTGAATTCTATATTACCTCTTATACAGCGTCTGCGGTCCAGGTCCCGGGTTCGAGTCCGGCTACTGGACATGTACCAATGGGACTCTTTTTCAGACCAACGCTCGTACGGTGAAGGACAACATCGTGATGAAACCCGCACACCACAAGGTGTGTGAACCCTATAACGGCGATGGGCTCACCCCGTCACGTTGGGTTAAATACGCTTGGTGAACCGTGGGTAATTTGCTTTAGCAAGTGCCTCTGCCTACCCCTCTTTGGGATTAAAGGCGTGAAGTGTATTTATTTTTATTTATTTATTATATTACCTCTTACTGATATACCACCGTGTGGTGACGGCGAATAGAATACATGTGTCACCGCCCAACTTTTCCCGTGTTGGGTCTCATAAGAGGCGATCGCGGGAACTCTCCAAACGACGTGCAGCAGCGTTCTCTTGTGAGTTAAACCACAACACCACTGCGATGGCCAACCTCCCTGACAAACGTGGCCATTATTAGTATTTCCCCCAAAATGATCATGGAAATCATTGGGGGAGGCCCTCGTCCAGCAGTGGTCGTCATGTGGCTGATGATGATGTACAATGTTAAATTAAAAGCGTTGACGTAACTCGAGAAATTCTCTCAGTACATAATACTAAATCTCGAAGTCAGAAGCAGAAGGTCAGATGTCTCATTTTATTGCAATCGTCAAAGACCCTATAAGTCCCTAAAAGACCCTATCACGAACGAAAAAAAAATACCTACGAAGAGGTAGTGGTAATCAGCTGATCATCGGTAAGTTGGGATGAGTGTCTTCCTCGACTTTCACCAACAGTTTTGATTTTACCGTTATATTGTCAGCCTTATTTTAATATACAATACAGTATATCTAGAGTCCAGCCCCCATGTGGGCTTAATATGCACACGAACTATCTGTAGCCCATGTCAGGAACGTAATACCTACATTGTCACTCGAGACTACTAGAAATTTTTCCACACTAAAGGTACTCAGGTTAGTTAGTGGAATGTTTTTGCAGCGATTCCCGTAATATTATTGTGTTTATCGAAGCTTTGGGATAATTGACGGCTTATATCAGGGACAAGCCCACCGTCACCCAAGCCCTACGTGCCTCCCGGCGTACGGGCCATTCTCTGGAGACGTGCGCATCTACTTGCTTTTGCCTCTTTTCAACGCACACGTTTTCTTGACTCCATACAAATTATCTTTATCCGTCCCTGTTTTGTTGCTAACTCTCCCCCTTCTGGGGCATGACGACCACAATTACGGAGTACTTCGCCGTCGCGTCCTCGTCGCAGTCTTCAGTTTCGTAAACAGGCTTCATATGTTCTTCGAGCTGTATGCCAGCGATTAGCAAACTCACGCAAGCGTTCAAAGTTCCCTCGACTGCTAACCAGATCCCTAAAGTATATAATTGACGGCTTGTTGGTGACTTATCGTAATAGCCCCAAAAGCATGCCACTAATTAGCATTCCTACCAGCACTTTTACTGTAAACGGACACGAATTGCTGCTCACCGAAGAATAAGAATCAGTGATCAATCTTAGATTTTACAGGACATGCGAAAAATTTCCCTCAACAGATTTTTTTTATTGTGTCCGCTAATAACTTCATTGTTTATGAAGCGATTTATATTAGAAAGGGGATATCCCAAGTGTGATTTTTTTTATATCACTATGAACAAGCGTTTGACCACCATCCCGCTTGATGTTAAGCAGCGATGTGGTCTACGATGGAGCACACTTGTTCATTAGGTACCTATTCACCTGCGACTTGAAGACCTTCTGACTGTACTGCGCAGGATATGTACGACGAGGAACCGACAGGACCGGGGGAGAGCTGGCAACAAAACAGGGACGGATAAAGATAATTTGTATGAAGTCAATGAATGAACAAGTGTGCTCCATCGTAGACCACATCGCTGCTTAACATCTGGCAGGATGGTGGTCAAACGCTTGTCCATAGTGATTAAAAAAAAATGTCGAGAAAACGTGTGCGTTGAAAAGAGGCAAAAGCAAGTAGATGCGCACGTCTCCAGAGAATGGCCCGTACGCCGAGAGGAAGGTAGGGCTTGGGTGGTGGTGGGATTATCCCTGTACTGCGCAGGAAACACAGACTCCGGCAAGTCATTCCACATCCTGGTGGTTCGCACTATGAAAGTAGACGCAAAGCGTTTGGTTCGCGTCGACGGTAAATCCACATGGTATGGATGGCATTTTGCCGTTCTCCTGGTTGTCCTATTGTAATAACGCGATGGGTATTAGGGTATTTTCGGACAGTCTTTACCTCCGCATCGTCGAAACTCTGATAAGGTCTTCAAGTCACAGATAAATATGTACCGAATTAACAAGTGTGCTCCATCGTAGACCTTATCGCTGCATAACAATAGGCAGGATGGTGACAAAACGCTTGTTCACTGTGCAATAAAAAAAATAGATAAATTCGTTAGAATACTTAAAATACCGATCTGGCCGTACATGCGTTCACAGTGTGAAATAGTTTATTATGAACGGGAATAGGATTTGCCTCGGTTGTTATTGCGTCCGACACTGAAATATATAAGAGAAACGTTCGCACAAACACAAAAGCTAAGCGGCTTTTTCGGTCGACAAAAAGTGAGAGCAGAAATAATTTAGGTTAAAGCTGAAAGCCGATTTGGGAATGGAAACCAATAAAGTATTAGATTACTACTCATTATCCCTTAGTTCCTTCCATCTCCTGAAATGTATTTTCTAAAGTAGGATATCAGTCCGTTATCTGTCGGTAGAAAATGGTACGTTACTTTTCTGAGATGTTATATAACAGTAGGTACCTTAATTATTATAGCTACTAGCTTTCCGCCCGCGGCTTCGCCCGCATGAACTTCGGTTATATTGCGGTATAAAGGACAACTGTAAGAAAACTTATCATCTAAAAATCTAAGTTTCCCTCGGGAATATCACTTTTTTTCTGAGATAAAACCTACCCTATGATTTAATCCGGACTTCTAACTTTACGTGTGCAAAGCAATCGGTTCAGTAGTTACGGCATGAAAGCGGAACAAACAAACAAAGTCACTTTCCTATTTATAATATTAGTAAGGATTAGATGGTAATGAACTCAATGAGTTACAATACAACTCAACGGATGCAGGAGAACGGGGGATCGTAGTGGTAGTTATTAAACAAAAATTCTGGCTAATATGAACGTTTTTCCGTTATTGCATGTTGTTCGGTAGGCGGTTGGTAAGAGGAGAGAAAAAATCCGTTTTGCGCGGGAAGCGATGAAATGCAAATGGCTTCTTTATTTCTCATTTTCAGAAATTATTTTTTTGCTACAATTATTGAGTTAATGTGGTGGAATTAGTGTAATAATGTGCTGGTGATGAAAAATAATGTAGTGAGAGTGAGAAGTAAAGTCGAGGACTCCTATTTGATCAATTTGTTATTCCCGTGTAATGTTCCACGCAGCATTGAAATGTGATGGTCCACCCTCACGTTTTATAAGATTTTGACATAACTTTGACGATTGACGACTTCATCGATAGATTGCGACAATGACACCGACTATACATAAAGTTTTACAATATTATTGTACAAGAAGAGTTTATTTGTACCTATTTATTTGTACCCACCACGTATTTTAAGCATATTGACGAAGCCTGTGGCGGATAGCATTCTGTTTCAATGTTTATCTTAATATTGTTCAATAAATTAATTTTCATTTACAAGAGTTTATACTTAACTAATGGCAAATGGGTCAAAGCCCGAGTCCACATGAAAAGAAAAAAAAAACATTAAGCGCGATTTTCAGGATTTCAATGGGGAATTTTCTTTGACGTTTCTCTGACAGATTTTCGGGCGGAGAACTGTCATTACTGTCATACATTCCCAACAAAGTATGACAGTAATGACAGTAAAATTTGTCAAAAAAACGTCAAAGAAAATTCCCTATTTAAAAACAATAGTTGTATTTATTTCCGTCTTGGAGATTACACCATCTTCGCCAATAGGGACAAGAGGTAGACAATTTAAGCCGGCCCGTGTGTACCTAATGCGGTGGCAGAACTTCACTTAAGACCATAGAAAGTTTCGACTTAAACGAACTAAGTTAGCGGAACTTAAATACGGCTTTATCATTGGTTAAGGCAAATTTCTCGGCGCATTCTGATTGGCTCACCGTGTGACGTGGAGCAGACGCTTTGTGGGTAGGAAACTGGAAACAAAGAAGTTAAGTAATGACCGGAAGCTTCTTAACCCGGATGCTCGAACAATTTTCTTTTGTGATTCGATATTATATCGACCGATAGAAATAAGGATGGTATATTTGTTTTTAAAGAAACGAGCACAAATATCATATTAAAAGCCACAAACCAGCCATGCAAAATCAACAAGTTGTTTTCCTTTACTCTTAGTAGATCCATTGCCCAGATCCATAATGTATCTAGCGAGACATATTTTTCTTTGTAGATCCATTGTATTATATTATGGATCTACTGAGAAGTATTTACGGATCTAGTTATACACCTTTATATTTTAAAGACGACAAAAAGATTGTCATAATAATTAAATCTAAAGCAAATTATATTATGTACCTATTCAATGCAGGTGGAATAGCAAAATACTTCTTAGTAGATTGTCGTAGTAGTCACGGTTTAGGTCAATTTCAATACAAATCTTCAACAGTCTTTTTCTCGTCTATAAAATAAGGAGGCTTATAAAGATTTATTAACTACTAGTGGACTCGACAGACGTTGTCCTGTCTTAACTATTAATATGAATATAAAATTAGAATAACCTCCAGAGTGGCCTGTGCCCAGCAGTGGATGTCACGAAAGATAAACTATTCTATCTCTCAAATTGGACGAAATTAGATATAAATACCAACTTTTGTGAATATCGGTAGCCTTGGTGAAGAGAATTCATTGGGAACAAACATCGTGACACTGAATTTTTATATATTAAGATATCCTTAAATACTTCTCAGTAGATCCATAATGTAAAACAATGGATCTACAAAGAAAAATATGTCTCACTAGATACATTATGGATCTGGACAATGGATCTACTGAGAGTAAAAGGTTCTTTTTTAATCTCTGATTAATATCTATAATAATACCTGGTATAATCGTTGAATATCGGTTGGTATAATGTTTAATGTCTTGATTAATTCGTACATATTATATACGATAGGCTCACGTTGAGAAATACGCTGGTGAACCGTGGGCATTTCCTTAGCAAGTAAGTGCCTCTGCCTACCCTGTGTATTCCTATAATCATTTATTTTTACTTTATATACAGTCCTGGCCTTTTCCTTCTGTCAAATAAATATCAATGAGGTGCTTTCTTTAAAAAAAAAAACAAACGAGCCCGAAGACGAACGATCATAGAATGAAATAGTTCCATCTCTTTCGTTTTAAACCGACTTCAAAAAAAGGTTGAGGTTCTCAATTCGTCTGCATTTTTTCATGTTTGTTACCTCAGAACTTTCGCCTGGGTGGACCGATTTGAATGTTTTTTTTTATTTGAAAGCTGGTGCTTCAACTCCTGGTTCAATAGTCTGATTCACTTTTTTTTTTCAGTGGCGTATTGTACGAAATCTTCTGACAGAGTTTTGTTATTCATATTCCTTGTATAAAAATTAAATCGTCACCTATTGGGCTCCCACTTCCGGAAAGGCAGGGAGACCAGCCGAGGAAGAAATGATGGGAAGACTTGGACCGACACCTGATGGGGTAGCCCGAGGTGGCCCAATCAGGGTGGAAACCTTGGCCCAGCAGTGAAACACTATAGGTATCTATAACATAGAAAAGACATCCTCATTTGTCTAATCCAAAAATCCTAAAAGAGTCCAAAATTGAAAAATACGGTATTCAGCGACATTCTAATGTTTTCTTATATGTATATATCTTCAGTTTCAAATAAATGCAATCAATGTGCTAATTACACATAACAATAAACAACATTAAATTCTAAAGAAATGTTTTTGTCATAAAGCCCATTGTACGCAGGTACATACTTACATAATATAATTTGTAATAAAATATAAGCCGCTTAGAGAATTCGACATCAAAGCTCTCGCTCAAAATAGATACTTAAATACTTTTGCAAAAAAAAAGCTTTGGTCAGACAAAAAGCTTTGTGTGCAAGTAAATTACCTGCCGAGTATATGAGGGGGCAAAGCTTCTGCCGAGAGATCAAAGAGCATTCGCGTGATCAAGCACAATAAATACTTACAAAAGCATCGGGCTGAATAAAATGATTAAATTTATGGTACAAATGAACGCCCCGAGAATTCACTTGCGTAGTTACAGTATTTTTGTACAAAGGCCTCATTTAAGGACACACATATTATATACTGCTGGACATAGGCCTCTCCAATTGCACGCCACTGTGATCTGTTTTCGGCTTCTCTTTTTTTTGCAATTGCAATGAAGAATATATTTTACAAAAACTGAATTCATTCATAATTTATTCAAAATGTAGTTAAGTTTTAGTTAGCTAGTTGTAGTTTAAGTTATTGATACATGGAAAGGGGAATTAGGTAGGAGACCAATCCAGATATAATCAAATATAATCTATATTTGATTTAAATAAATTAGATTTTTTTCACAGCTGAAAATTTTCTTGATCCCTGTACAACTTTGATGTGTGTATATAAAAATAAATTGATGTTCGTTAGTCTAGCTAAAACTCGAGAACGGCTGGACCGATTTGGCTAATTTTGGTCCTGAATTACACGTGGAAGTTCAGGGAAGGTTTGAAAGGTTTATTTCATCCAATACACGGGGTACAAAGGCGACTTCCAAAACAAATGTTTGCCGAGACAACTAGTTAGTAATAAATTTTGACGGTCGATAAAATCAAAATGTCTTACATATACGCCCGACGCGACGCGCAGCGCGCCGCGTGTCTAGAAGAGGCCTAAGTGTAGCGTGCAACATCGATTTAGTCCCACTATGAGACCCATTTAATTAACCGACTTCAGAGAAGGAGGAGGTGCTTAATTCAACAGTATTTTCTTTATGTGTGTTAACTCAAAACTGTTCATTGGGTTACCTGATTCGGATGTTTTTTTTTTGTTTGAAACCTGGTGCTTCCCCTTAGCATGAGAAAACCACACAAGTCTTAATAAATATCCCGGGACATTTTTTACACACGGTCACCTGACCCCACCCATAGTACAGGGGTATCCTAGACCCTGTACTATGGGGGCCAGAGACTGATATACATACATAAATACTTTTA
>SJJU01009713.1:0-25914 GCA_012932125.1 Conopomorpha cramerella | reverse complement strand
TAAGAGGTAATTTTTTACAGGTTCTTTGGGGAAAGTGCTTTGTTATCGTTGTTTAAGTTTGGCAATTTTTCACGTGCTATGCAGAGGTGTCACTTTTAGTTCCGAGAACTTTGCATAGGGGCGCTTTTATTAGGCAGTAGAGTCCGTCTCACTTTGTAAGGTATAACAGCCTCTTGCTGTTTCACGTCTTTATTAATATTATTGTCTCATTTATTCTAAACGTCAGTTTTGGGTTGCAAGTCTATTTTGAGTTTAATCCAAGAATGTCATCTATCTTACTTTTAATACAGAGTCGCAGCACACAAACACGAATTCCACGACAAGAGGATATTAAAGAAACTGCAGGCTGGCACAATATTCACAGCCATACATGACGCCGAAGTAACCTGCATGAACAAACAAAAGGAGAAAAAGAACGAACAAAACGTGGCAAAGGAAAAGAGTCCTGTGAAAAATATTGACGAGGAACTGTTAGATGAGTAAGTAATTTACTATTATCATCAGCCACATGACGTCCACAGCTTGATGAGGCCCCCTACAATGATCGCATTGCATTTTGGTGTTGCGGTTTAACTCACAGAGAGCTACGCCCGCCCTCTGGAGAGTTCCTTCGGTCTCCCCCTGCCCGCACAAACACCCAAGGTGGGAAAAGTGGGACTGGGGTCGTGACACATGTATTCTATTATAATTAGTATGAATAATAATAATAGAAATGTAATAGTTTATACCCACTATGGACGGCGTCATGCAAGAAGACAATTCTGATACATTGGTAGACCGAAGAGCAATTTTTAGAATGGATGTGTCTGATTTGTATCCCAGCATTGAACATCCTGTTGCTTCTTAGTTCTTTGTCATCAATTAATAAGAGCTGTGTTTATTTTTGATCATGAATCGAAGTGATAATGTTTCGATTATTCAGTTCTATGGTAAATGAATATATGTAATAAGCTCTGCAGCATTTATTATGCACGGCAAACGATTCTACAAAAAATCGAATCTTTCCAATATTGACCAACCACTATCAGTCTATACAAGGCATGTCAATCGATCTGTCAGAATTTGCTTCTTAGATGACGCCGACTATAAAGCTCTGAAGAGTTTGGTTGAACGCGCTAATCTCAGAAATTACTTACTGGTAATAACATAATAGAGATGGTGTAAAAAAGTCATCATCATCATCAGCCCATACTTGTCCACTGCTGGACATAGGCCTCTCCAATTGCACGCCACTGTGATCTGTTTCGGCTTCTCGCATCCAGCTTCTGCCAGCCATCTTGCGTATATCATCAGTCCACTTTGCCTGAGGGCGTCCTACACTCCGTTTGCCGAGACGCGGTCTCCACTCGAGACCTCGTTTTCCCCAACGGTCATCGGTTCTACGGCAAATATGGCCGGCCCACTGCCACTTCAGCTTGCTAAAACGATGAGCTATGTCGATGACTTTGGTTCTCTGTCGGATCACTTCATTCTGATTCGATCCTTGAGAGAAACGCCGAGCATAGCCCTTTCCATAGCACGCTGTGCGACTTTGAGCTTGTGGGCCAGCCGTGCCGTCAGTGTCCACGTCTCAGCTCAGTATGTCATTACAGGTAGGACACACTGATTGAAGACCTTTGTCTTCAGGCACTGTGGGATCGCTGATGTTAAGACTCGACGTAACTTCCCAAATGCTGCCCAACCCAGCTGAATTCTTCTGTTTACCTCGTCCTCGAAGTTGTTTCTACCCCACTGCAATGTCTGCCCAAGGTATACGTATTTTTTAACAACTTCGAGAACGGTGCCGTGTACTGAAATCGGTTCCGGTAGAAAATGTTCATTGAACATGACCTTGGTTTTATCCAAGTTCATCCGTAGGCCGATCCGTAGAGAAGAATCAGCTAGGTCATTCAACATCAGTTTAAGGTCCTGCAGCGTTTCTGCCATGATGACGATGTCGTCTGCAAATCGCAAGTGAGAGATGTGTTCGCCATTGATGTTGATGCCACGTCCTTTCCAAAGCAGCGTCTTGAACATATCCTCCATTGCATTTGTGAACAATTTCGGGGAAATAACATCCCCTTGTCTCACTCCTCGATGCAATGGTATGGGATGTGGTGTCTGCTGATTTTGTACTTGGACGGACATGGTGGCAGCCTCGTAGAGGCATCTTATCACTTGGATGTATCGCCAGTCAACTTGGCAACGCTGCAGAAACTCCAGAACGGACCAGATCTCAACCGAGTCAAAGGCCTTCTCATAGTCCACGAATGCTAGACACAGGGGCAGGTTATACTCTTTAGTTTTCTCTATGATCTGCCGCACTGTGTGGATGTGGTCTATGGTGCCATAACCGCTCCGAAATCCAGCCTGCTCCGGTGGTTGAAATTCGTCGAGTCTTCGCGCAAGGCGGTTTGTGATCACTCTTGAGAACAGCTTGTAGACGTGGCTTAGAAGAGAAATGGGTCGATAGTTCTTCAACAGGGTTTTTTCTCCCTTTATGAAGAACAGGACGACCACACTTCTACTCCACGCCTCCGGAGTTCTTCCTTCGAACAGGCAGCGTTAAAAAGCTTTTGGAGCTCCCTCAATATCGGTTTACCTCCAGCCTTTAATAGTTCTGTTGTAACGCCATCCTCTCCTGGAGCTTTTCCGTTTTTGAGCTGTCTAAGAGCGATCTCAATTTCGCCAGTACTGACTTCTGGCAGGTCTTCGGTGGAGTGGCCTGTCAATGTGGCTCTAGAGTCCCCATTTTTGGGATCAGGGCGAGATGCATGCGATGCGTATAACTGGCCATAGAAGTCTTCAACCTCCGAAAGGACCGACGGCTTCGAAGTGACGACTTCTCCACTTGCTGTGGTCAACTCCGCAAGGTGGCTTCTTCCAAGAGATTGTACGAACACTTTTGACCCCCGATTCTGCTCAATCGCTCTTTCTATTGAAAGTGTATTGTAGCAACGGAGGTCGTGCCGCACGTGCTTACTAATCTCCTGGTTTAGAGCCCGCCTTGCGGTCGAAGTAAGTACTTTTTAATACCGAGATTCACCACCTCATCTGATGGAAATATATATTTTCCCAGATGTGTGGATCGTTTGTGGTAAATGAGATACGTGCACATTACCGAAGCAGTTAGCGGCTTTCTCTCCAATGTAATTGGCGTGTGGTATGAAGCTCCTTGTCTAGGCGGCCCCTACTAAGAATATAATAACTATAATAACCTGTGATGTTATTTTTGCAGTGCCGAGATTCAAGATCACAATATCGGTGAAAAATCTGATTTTGAAGCCGGAGATACAGAAGTCTCGCGGCCTAAGAGGAGAAAAAGAACATTGTCAAGTGTTCCTACAATTGCCATCATAACGGAAGCACATATAGAAAGTATAGAATAAAATCACTCTAACGATTAGAAGCAGGTAGATTAGCTACTATTAGATGAATCTAAAGGGACACAGGAGAAAAATAGGAATGTCACAAATGTTCCGAAAATGTCAGCAATGACATTCATTCCGACATTGATACAGAGTATTTTTTAAACAAGAGTGTTGATTTTTACATCAAAGTGACATTCCTTCCCCTTAAAAAAAAGATAATATTATTTCACGCAGCTCCACAGAAAATGTCTGTTTATCTGTCAAACTTGTCAGTCATCCAAGTAATTATCCGTGTTCGCTCGTAAGAATAGGGCAGAACCCGAGTCCACTCTGAAGAGGGTTTTTCACAGTAAGTGTACGCTCGGAATACTCTTACTGTGAAAACCCCGCTTTATTGTCCATTTCAGTTAAATTTTGTTGTCAAAAATCTTCAGATATTCCATCACTATAGAAAACTTCTTGTAATATTTAGTAGTAGATAACACAATATATTGTTCATTTAATGGAACAACGCGATATCTCACAATATTTTGTTATTTTGAGTAGAATCAATTCCATATGAAAACGTGTATGAATGTGATGGAAATGAAGATGTTAAATAAAACAGCAAATCTGTAGAATACTTAGTGCTAGGAATAAGATTGTTATTTCAACAGTGTCACATTTTGAGATGTCGCGTTGTTGCAGTAAATGAGCGAATAGGTATGTTATGATCTCTTATCAAGTTGTTAACGTTTCTGCTGCTCGAATTAGGTTTTTGTAAAAGAGAAAAACGCTACTTAACTGCTACTTTAATATAAAAATTGTTTTAGAATACACGCCAAAAAGTAGTGGATTGCTTTTTGAAATGGTAGAGTATGCATTGTGAAACAAACCGTATACTTATAATCAATTAAATTGTCGGCGTCAGCTAAAAAGCAAATTATGACACATTGATAAGTCCATGAACAATTTTTAAATGAATGGCGATGACATTTGTATATCAGCGTTGGACGTCCTATTGCTACTTAGCTCTTTGTCATCTATTTATAGAGATGTGTTTTTTTTTTGTTAATATTTCGAAGTGACACCGTTTCGATTATGCAGTTATATGTAAAATAAATATAATAAGCTCTGCAGCACGTAATATGAACGGCTAACAAATAGGTTTCTTTTATCTTGTCCAAACCTTGAATGCATGTCTGTTGCGCACAACACATTTACGAAGACTATAATTGATGGTACCAAAACATCACTCATAAATCGATTCTAAAATAAATTTGCTTCTTAGGTGACGCCGACTATCTCAGTCCAAAAACAACTACACACATCAAAATTGGGATAAGGAATATTTTTGTCTCTAAAAAAATCTAATTTATTTAAATCAAATCTAATCTTCTGGGTTGGTCTCCTACCTAATTCCCCATGCCTGTATCAATGACTTATCACCACATTTTGAATAAATTATGAATGAATTCCGTTTTTGTAAAATATATTCTTGATTGCAATCTTCTAAAATGTACTTGATCCCTAGACACTTTTGATGTGTGTAGACTTGCAATCCGAAACTGACGTTTAGAAAAAAACAATGACAATGATTTTTTTTTTTTAATCACTATGAACAAGCGTTTGACCACCATCCTGCCTGATGTTAAGCAGCGATGTGGTCTACGATGGAGCACACTTGTTCAGTAGGTACTTATTCACTTATTTATGATATCATAAACATGCAAGAGTGAAGGAGCAAGAGATATTTATCTTCTGTCCTTTACGGCGTAGCAGGGTATTGTATGTACTTCTGGATCTAAACTGTCACTTTTACTACCAAAATTACAGTTTGGACCCAGAAGTAGGTACATCCAAGTTTCATACACATTACTTAGAAAGGGTGGTACGCGGCTTGCAAGTCTAGTTGTGTTTGGTTTGAGACGACTATAGAAGTTATGTTTAGAACCAGATATCGATGGTGTGCCGTGAGATGTATGTATATAATTAGACTATCTATGTAGGTATGTAAAAGTGTACTGATAAATAAACGGTGCCTACAGTGTAAAAACAATTTCTTTTCTCGTGTTACAAACATTCAATACCTTTTTAAATTATTCTAAAACATGATGACATAACAGCCCGAGCCACAGTCACAGGCCTCCTAGCCAAAGAAAAACTACGCAAGACTCAAGAACGCAGCAGCGACCCAACCAACACTTCCAGTTATTCACATATAATAATAAAATATGGAACGACAGTGTACCATTCCAAATATACAACCTGTAAAAATACGAGATTTGCTTTGCCCACTTTGTTAAATTAATCACTACAAACATCCCATAACATTAGGGGAACTTCAAAGCATTATTAATACATAGCATAACTGAATCTTTAAAACTCTGCAACGGATTGTTGCCCTTTTGCGGTTTTCTTTAGTAGTTAAGAGTGATTCTTGAGGATTTACATGTTGCTGTTAATAATTTATGGCATAAACAACGTATGGTCAGCTAGTATTTATATTAAAAAAAAAACATTAACTCTTGATTCATTATAAACATTTATTAAGTATAATGTATTTCAGTATAAAAATATATTTAATTAAACTACCATTGGTAGATATTACTTATCAATAAACATGGAAGTCAAAAATATTATCATATAAACACATTGATGTATTTACTTGGAATGTAAGGCACATGCGGAATGTAGGTAGGTAATACAAACCAAAAAACAATAAAAAGTAACGTTAATATAGTCAACTGAAAAAATATGTAACAAAATTAGGTAGAATTATTATGTGTTTCCTATCTACGACCAGAGATTCCAAAATATTACAAAATTGTAACTCACATTTAAGCTTATAAATAGGTACGTAAATGCCTTTCAGAAACATCGTTATTGTTGAAATTAAGTACAACCTACATGTTTAGCCAGGACCAGTTAGATATGTAACTAGGGTCGTTAACTGCCCGTTAAACCCACAACAACGAATGTTTGGTTTGCTTTATTAATATACAAATGGTAAAAAAGTACTAGGTGTGTACTACATAACAAGGTTCAAGATATTGCAATAGGGCATAGATCGGGAAATATGTAACATATTACTATTCGATATTTGTTCACCAGATACAGGTTAGTAAAGACTTAACGTTAATAAACGTTAGATATCTAAAATGATTGTATACAAACGTTAATAAACGTTAGATATCTAAAATGATTGTATACACTTAAATTTCGAGTGCTCTAAAAAATGTCCATAAAATAGATGACATTAAAGTAGATATACAGATATACATCCCTGATTAAGATTTTACCTGAGATTTTAAAAAATGTATTTAATTGTTATTATGCCAGTTTTCCTTTTACGAATGTTGGCAACACAAATGCCGCTTTATGCATGGCTGTACTATAATAACGGAGGTTCATAGCCTGCTCGTCGTCTTCGGTAAACGTTATTTGTGGCACATCAAACTGTATGTCCTTATCTAGCGATCCTATGACAAAGCCAATCTGACCTGATGGGTATGTCGGCACCGATGCATATGCGTACTTTGCTGCTGGGAATTGCTTTCTGCAGAACTGAAGCGTGTTCGACACAAGTTCAATGTCATTCCAAACAGTTCCGGCTTGGGAGCAAACGATACCGTTCGGTCTGAGCGCGCTTTTCATGAGCGCAAAGTAATTCTCCTGGAAGAGGTTGACGGCAGGCCCGACGGGGTCGCTGCTGTCCGTTATTATGACGTCAAACTCGTGTTTGTGGTTCTTCATGAATTCGAAGCCGTCGCCGACGTGCAGTGTCAATTTCTCGCTGCCGAAACCGACAGCCATGAATGGTAGGTATTTCTTGGACACCTCTATGACTGTTTCATCGATTTCTACCTGTAATTGAAAATAATTTAAGTAATTAATAACTACACGATATTTTGGAAAAAATACATCATTGGGTACTCATCTGTGATATGATGAAAAGATCATCTGTAGCCTAGTGTTTGAATTGGACTAAATAATGTGTATGCTTTATACAACTAGGAGGATTAGGGTATATACGAGACCGACTGTACTAGACGTATAGCAATGATTACATATCTTTATCTATAGTCTGGATATTAATTTCATGTTGATTGGTGGTTGGTTCATGCAGTGAGAGAAAACGCCTATTAAAGGCCTATTTTAAATTTGTTAACTCATTATCCTAAATGTGGCCGAAGAGTCCTTGTGATCCTAATATTCTGCCTACCGCCTTTTGGGCATTACGGCCATATGCCACCCAAAACACTAATGCTCTCTTGCGTACATATATACCTACTCATACTAGGTATCTACTTTTTTGCCAAGGCCCCCGGAACGACGTGAGCCACTACATCCAAGAAACTCATACTTACTACGTATCTACTACCTTCAAAGTTCAATAACCATGGAATATTGTATTTAAATATAAAGATTCATAAATAATGCTCTGCCGAGATAGTCATGCCTTATTCACCGTGGCGATCATATTAATTTTGTTCCCCTATCTTATAGTTAGGTATAAAAAGATATCAGAAACGTCTACCACGTTATTTTAAATAAAAAAAAATTATACACTACATATACTATATTACACTACTTAAGAGGCGATAATAAAGGTTAGACCCTACAATACCACAAAGGTCGTCGAATTTGATAAAGAATTTTGATATCAGCCTTTTTTATATGTACCTAGGTATAATACCAAGATTACTAACCCGGAAATAATACATATTATAGGATTTATTGATTACCAAAGTTTCATCACTTCAGTGTTATGCTATCGTTCGCGTGAATACCCTTTCTGTACATAATATAATATTCCTTAGGCATAGGAATTAATCGATTTCACATTTTAACTTTTACTGAATGAAGACGATGTTCTTTTTTTCACTAGGACAATAATACCTATCTATAAGTAATATTGTGGGCGAGTGTGTTTCAGGTCAGGTCATCTGACTTGAAATCGGAACTTACACGTTCGAAAAATACACTTCACACCTTTTAATCCCAGAGTGGTGTAGGCTGAGGCACTTGCTGAGCAAATGCCCACAATTCACCAGGCGTATTTACCCAACGTGACACAGGGTGAGCAGATCGCCGTTGACAAGGGGTGAGCCCATCGCCGTATTCTGGGTTTAAGTTTGCCAAAATGTAACCAATGCTTTTCTTTATAAAACCATGCCATGTCGGTACCTGTCAATCACTATAATTATATATGCTTAGGGCTTAACTAGTAGTACCTACTAGCTGGGCCCTGCGGTATTACACGTGGTTTATTCTGTGTCCATATGAAATTCGCGATAATTATCCTATATCTTATAGGTAATTCCTCCTACCTACTAAATTCCGTCATATTATGTGTTTGTCTCCGTTAAGTATGTAATAACAAACACACACACACGTCACACCATATCATGGATGTTCGCTCTGAAATATTGCAGTATTTAAAATACCTTAACTTTACGAAAATATTTTTCTGTACAAAAACAACATTAGGATTTTGCTAATGGCTCTGTTAGTGTTCATAATCAACTGATTATAAAGTACTTATATCCTAAATACGTAATTATATTATGATTGCTTTCTAATAACTATTACTGATTAACTAATCTAAGAGTTACTTATCAATAAAAACATTAGGTGCTGAACAATCATACTTATTTTTTTCAATGTCCTTTTGCTCTCAGCTTGTCTTTGGATCAAATATGTATCTACTGATATGAATAATAAATGCTCTGCAAATATGTGTATGTTATATTTACCCAGAGTATAAACAAGTTTGTAATGGAAAAACCTTATTTTATATTTCCTAGTAATATTATAAATTCGAAAGTTTTGTCCTTTGATGAAATTGGCAGTAATCTTACTAATATTATAACTCGGAAAGTGAGTTTGTTTGTTCCGCTTTCACGCCGTAACTACTGAACCGTTTGCTTTGAAATTTTGCATAAGTAAAGTTAAAAGTCCGGATTAAATAATAGGGTACTTTTTATCCCGGAAAAATTGATATTCCCGAGGGAAACTTAGATTTTTCCGTAGGAATGAGTTTTCTTATAGTAGTAGAAGCAGCTGGCGGAAAGCTAGTAGCTTATAAACTAGAATAACATATAGGCTATAAATTATATTGGTAAAACAATGTTTGCCAGGTCAGCTAGTAAATTGATATTTCCTTCCTGCCATGAGAATTTTTAAACCATATCTATGTTAATAGGTATAGGTAGAGAGAGGATTTCTTTCTACTAGTTTCTATCACTAAAAGTTCAGTAACTTATCATAAGTAATATCTAATAGGGATACATAGATATAATAGGTCAACATGATACTGAGTGTCATTGAAATTTGACCAAAAAAACAATAACACAAGTTCAAATTACAATGCAACAGACACCTACACCTACCCGTTAGGAAACATCCCACATTTGTTATTATCCAACATTTGTTATATAACCAACCCCATCATAACCTAAGGGTAAAAGTCCTTATAACATCCATTAAGAAAAAACTGCATGTACTAAGTACTATTTTTATGTAATTAGTTAATTACCAGGAAAACCGGCCCAACCGTAGAACATGTGGGGAATGAGTTTGTCTACCAGGATAAGCACTGGTGAACAATGAGCATTTGTGATAAGTGGAAAATAGGGAGAGACAAAGGTCTTATCAATATTGTTATAAGTATGCTAGTCTGTCTATACTAATTATTAGATAACAAAGTCAGCAACGGCGGACTAATATAAGCAGATGGTGATAGTTAAGAGGAAAGATTTTATTGTTTTTTTGCATTTAATTGGCTATGAAACAACTGGATTAATATACAAGCTGCACAGCTTAGCAACATTATGTGTCAACATTGACTACATCTTTCATTCAAAATTTACCAAAATAATGAAAAATTGCGAGTTACAGGGCATTCAGCTGTAATAAATAAAATAATAAGGTAACATTTTTGGAACATACCTGTACAATGTGTTTAACTTTTGGATGCTTTGCCACTTCTCTTGCAACGCCTCCATCTCCACCTCCAACAATTAATACCCTCTCAGGGTTTTTGTGACAGCAAAGGGGGAGAAAGGATATCATTTCCTGGAAAAAGTGTGTTATTAAAATTGGCAGAGCACTCAGGCAATAGAGAAGGAATACAAACAACACTTCAATTCTTAGAAATTATACTGTTAACCACCAATCAAGTTCCCACAAGACAGACTGAGCTCAGTGTAGGGAGTTTGGTCATTTCATGATTCCAATTGATGTTAAGCTGTTGAAATTAATAATGATTACGAAATAATAACATACCTGATAGGAGAATTCATCCTTTTCTGTGCACTGAATAATACCATCCAGTACTAAAACTTTTCCAAGACTTGTACTGTCCAATACTAAAACATCTTGGTACTTTGACTTCTGGTTGTACAGGACCTCTTTGACCTCAAACGAAAATGTGGCTCCAGGCCACATGTCGCACGCCTCGCTGAACCAATTGTTTTTAATTTTGTCCATTTCTGTGTTTGTTACCTAAAACACTTAGGAATTATATATCAAATTATATTATTCAGTTTACAAACCAGTTGGTCAGTGCGACGAAATCGTGTAATATGTAAAAACACCATTCAAGGTTTCACCACTTCAATGATAAGAATTTAATAAAGTAGTAATACAAGTACCTAATTTGCTACAGATCGTAGGTAGGTACTTACCTCTCTAAACTATATTCAAAATTATTATAATATTTTATCTTTGTAATGGTACAGTATATGTACAACTTCCACCGCAGCCTAACTCAGAATGAATGTGTGGAGTAGATCACATTAAATAATTACTGCAACCTAAGTAATTTCTAAATCACAAGATATTTTCCAACTTCTATGTGATTCCATTCGCTCAAGAAATCAACAAAGTTCTTCAATCGTCACGTCTGTCAATTTAGGCTGACAGTTGTTGACCTGCTCTTTGTCAGAAAAATACTCTATATTATTGACAGATTTGTTTGACTACACTTCTTGATTGAAAGACGACGTGCCGGGTTTTGTTTACAATTTTTCCGAGCAATTTTTTTCACGAAAATAAGTGAAAAAGCAGTAAAATAACATTTATCACATATTTTTTTTTGTAATACGTGACCATGTGTGACGATCTTATGATGAGCTACAATGATTTTGCTGAACTTGCCAAAGATTTCATAAAGATATCTGACAAAATATCAGATTCCTGGTGTTTGTGTAACAATGAAGGCAGAGAATGCCCTTTGTATCTAAAGAAAGAATGTTTTATTGTACCTAAAACAACAGAGTCCAGAGAAATGTTAAGGGCATCATATATTATATCGTACAGTCTAAGCTACAGTGTGCCCATATTTGCTTTCAACGTCTGGAAATCTTCTGGGATGCTTTTGAGTTTAGAAGAAGTCAGGAAAATATCTTTGATCAGGTACCTATATATATTTAAGTCCAATAAATAGTTTAAATAGTTGTTAGTTAGGTTAAGAAAGAATTTGGTAATTGTGTGACCCTACAACTTATGTCTAGCATTATGGATGTCGGTGGGCTGACCTGATGATTATGATGAAAACTTTTTTGGGGCATACCCTTTCCCCTGATAACAATAAAACATTTACCCTTCTTAAGTGTCCAAGAAAGTGTTAATTTTTTAATGAAAGATGGCATAAGCAATTCAGTGCCAAATATTAGAGAAATATTTTTTGCTCTCATGTTTTTTAAAATGTTTTTTAAAATTAGCCACCTATTTAATTAAATGTGTATTTGGTGTAATTGTATTTGTACAATTTACATCAAGTAAGTATTTGGGGCTTTAATAATTTTTTTTCATTTCAGTATTGATGAAAAGGAATACTACTCGGTAATAACACAACAAGAGCATCCTCTGTTACTCAGGCCATACTTCATGGTGCATCCATGTCATACAGCATCTACATTGAGCTCTGTTAAAGATTGCTCAAGTAATCTACTAGTTACCTTCCTCAGTATGGTGGCTCCATTAATTAATATCGACTTGTCACTGGAATATGCATCCAGGTAGGTTTATTAACAACATAAATTATTCATAGTAGATAAGGTGCCTATTGTGCGTAATTTGGGGCAGCTCTACTCCCTAAAGACTAACTGAGCTGTGTGCTACAAAATACCATATAGTTTTTTTTAATATAAATGCCCTAACTAACAGTACATTTATATCCAGAGAAACCTTATGGCCTTGACAGTCCTCCACTCACGCTTGTCCATTGGCTTCTTCTAGCTTTGCTAGGCTGCCTCTACCCAGAAATTTTCCATCCTGGGCTCCCAACTGAATAAAGTCAATGTTTCTATTTTTCATCTTCAACTGATTTTGAATATACCTGAAAATATAAAGTATTTTTTATATAAGTAATGACAAAGTATTCTCCATCATGTGGTCTACAATTGCTGCTTAACATTAGGCAGGATGGTGGTCAAATGCTTGTTCATTGTGTTTAAAACAAAATTAGTTGACCAGTGTCTGTGTGTATATTTTATTGTATAAAACACAGTAAATATTAAGATATAGCTTTATTGCGTTGTTTAACTTGGGTTTTTTTAGATCCTGCAGTATTTCAATCCCGCAGTATAGCAATTTCGGATAAAAATAGCTTATGTAATTCGGGGATAGTGTAGTTTCCCAACGGTCCAAGAGTAATCAATTTCCATCCATTTTTGAGTTTCGCAATGCTCGTACGGTGAAGGACAACAGCGTGACGCCCTGTCACGTTGGGTTAAATACGCTTGGTGAACCGTGGGTACTTGCTTTAGCAAGTGCCTCTGCCTACCCCTCTTTGGGATTAAAGACGTGAAGTGTTTTTTTTTTTTTTGACTTTATTTGTTAACATTTCATTGCTATCATTTGGACACTGATTCAGAAAAGTTCTTTTGAACTTTTTCAACTGTCTTGTTACAAAAAATCCAAGTGTAAAGCTTGCGTAAAGTATAAACACTACAAAGTTATGGTGTTCACAAATGTTCTATTTATTTTGTTCAGTAAAATATCTATAAATGATTAAATAGGATTATCCTTTGTTTGCCTGTCTTCATTTCTTTCTTTCTATCACACAATTGATTGTGTCACGGTGTCGTATAGCAATTAAATGTTATGCATCGATTGTGAAAGAAGCACTTTAACTTAGTTATTAATAATTTAAGTGCTACGCCATATCGCGGAAAAATCTAACCGTGAGAATCAAAGCTGTCCAGTATTTCTTGGTCTGAGCAAGTAGTGGCTGGGTCAGAGGTCAACCTTTCGACATTCTTCTAGGTTGCTTCTCCCAGAGGGATAGGCAGATAGGTATTACAGATCTACAATTGTCACGGTCCTGACATACCCCTTTCGCTTCGAGTTCTCTACCCAGGACATCACCAATCTGGGATGATCTACCAAACAATCGTCACAACACACCCTCTAGCCCTGGATAACACTGTCACAGGTACATCATTACAGTCGAATAAAATTGAATATTCAACTATGTAATAAACAATGACCGCAGCAAGTCACTGAGTACCCAGGAGCATCACTGATATGGCTTAGGTAGACACCCAATCAATAGGTACCTATAATATGACTAAATTCGTAAATGCTAACTTTCCTTCTAAGGTAAAGCTTCTAGATAGACTCAGATACTATTTATTTAGGTTTCACGAACAGATACGAAGGTTTGTTTGTAGAAATTGTCTATGTTTGATGGTATTATTTTATAGAAAGATACCTACTTGTGGGAATATTGTCGCACAGACCCATAACTAGCCTAGTATTTTTTTAAATCCTTTAAAATAAAAAATAAAACAAGTCAATATTTGGAAAGACTTGAAGTGGGTAACGCGTATAAAAAACTTTATTTCTTACAAAGAGTCACAATCGTGTCCGCGCGGAGTTGTCATGACTACGTTCGAATTGGAGAAGAAACCGATTTCGTGAGTCGATTTGTATTTCATGGTTGTGGGCAGGTTGGCTCCACGCAATACTTCGTTGATGTCAATGCCCCAGAAATGTCTGCCTTGGTAGGTGCTCTCGTAGTTGACGGCGACGTGTCCGGAGAAGGAAGCCTCGTATTCCACTTCGAGGGTGACGCTGCCTTTGGTGGACTCCAAGGTACCCAAGAGAGAAGAGTATGGGGGCAACACCAGAGAGAAACCGGCCGTAGCAGAAACAGTCTCAGTTTGCGATTCCGCTGTGCTCTCACCCCACTTGAATGAGTAACCGAACTTCAAATTTCCGCTTATCTTGGCTATTTCAGCGTTAACTTCCAAGCCGATAGACCTAGATAAGGACAATTGGTTGCTCTGGCTCCAGCTAGTCGATACAGTCTTGGAAACAGTCTGGGAGATGCTCGTGTCTGTGCTGACGTTATATTTAGAGTTGTTTTCGAAGCACTGCTTCTTGAGGATCGCTGGTATGCCATTGATTTTGACGACTCTGCCACTGATTGGTTTAAGAATCCTTGTTACTTGGTGGAAGCCATCGTAGGTGTACAGGTCGCCCCAGGGTGTGGGGCTTCTGAGGTAAGCGTCGGTGGGCCATTTGCCGAAGGCGACTTCCACACCTCTTTTAACATTACTGTCGGTTAGGTAAAAGTTTTTCCTCTCTTCATCTGAGATTAGTCCAACTTCGTCTCCTTCTAGTTTGAAGGAGATGTCGTTATCTTTACCCGTCACGCGGATCGAGATGGACGCATACGCCACCGCTGGGAACAGCATCAGTATGACGTAGACGGGAGCCATCTTGCTTCTGAAAACAATAGAAGAACAATAAGTAATAAGCTTAAATATTGTGTATGAGGGTGTTTAATTCGCTTGTGATTACAACTTTTCGTACTGAGACCTTCGCTTGAAATTGAACAAAAAAAAAACACAATCACGCTATCTGTCCACAGATAATTGTTAAACAAAAAGATTTATCAAAAGTGGTAAATATTAACAAGAGTGTCCACCAAAGAAGCTCGTAATTTACGAAAGTACAAAAATTATAATAAAAGAAAACGGAGCATACGTACATTAATGTCTACGACTTAGCTACGAAGTAAAGCTGATGAAAAAGATTCACGTCTTTATATCACAGGTAGTTACC
Source organism: Conopomorpha cramerella (assembly GCA_012932125.1). Classification (NCBI taxonomy): domain Eukaryota; kingdom Metazoa; phylum Arthropoda; class Insecta; order Lepidoptera; family Gracillariidae; genus Conopomorpha; species Conopomorpha cramerella. Next base: position 10,504 of record SJJU01009713.1, on the reverse strand, counting down.
ACGCTATAGTTTTATATTGTTGCCTCAAATTATATTGTGCTTGTAGAAGCAAAATGGTAAATGATTATTCTAATTAAAAACACTAACGATAGGTTCGTTGTACAGAGTGTTCTAACCATTATAATAGGCCTAGCTGTACCGCATGATGTTTCTCACTTTTGTTTTTTCGATTCTGTCACAATTTTGGGATAAAACGTAGCATTCTTGTGCTGAAAGAATTATCGAAATACGTCCAGTACTTTTTGAGTTTATTCGTTACAAACATCCATCCATGCATACAATCCTTTTCTTTTTAAGATATGTTCTGGTCATAGATGTTATACTTGTTTTAGTAGTTCCATCTGCTTAGAGGTATATACCAATGACGAACACAGCGTTTTGGCTAAAACGGTGTGTTTTTCCGATAAGCTCTTTTCCTTCAATAGAAAGATCAATTCGACTTGTGAAAATGATATCTAATTTCTTAACCCGTAGGTATAACCACTTGGATAACTATCTCAATTTAAAAATTTTGCATCTTTTGTCATTACAACCTATTTCACTACGTAGTTAAAAAGATTAATTACTAGGTACAAAACGTGAACACGATGTACTTATGCCATGGAAGCAACCTGGATAAAATTTGATGAGGTTACACATCGTATATTCCGTCACTACAACTTGTGATCGACAAATTAGCTGAAGTCGCTTTTCCCTGCACTCATAGCAACAGAATCATTTATTTTGTACTGAGTAGTTTCTGTATAAAATTACTCTTATTACGAATAAACAAAAGTAAATAAATACATTTAATCACCAAAAATAGCTAGGCAGAAACATTTGCTTAAATGCTCACATTTCATTTTGATAATCTGTGGTACCTTCTAATATAGAACTAAATCGTTGATAAAACGGTGTCAATTCGTATTTATTCAATGTCTAATTAAAATATTCTACTAAGTACCTATAACAGCGTCTGTGGTCCAGTTGGTCGGATACTTGACTTGTAACCGGGAGGTTGCGGGTTCGAGTCCGGCTACTGGGCGTGTACCAATGGGACTCGTTTTCAGAGCCTATGTACGCAACGCAACGCTCGTACGGTGTTGTCGTCGTGATGAAACCCGCACACCACAAGGTGTGTGAACCCTATAACGGCGATGACCTCACCCCCTGTAACGTTAGGTTAAATACGCTTGGTGAACCGTGGGCATTTGATTTAGCAAGTGCCTCTGCCTACCCCGCTTTGGGATTAAAAGACGTGAAGTGTATTTATTTTTACCTATAACTTAGTTTATACTCGTACTATATTTTACTCTACATATCAGTAATACACAGTATAAAACATACTTTAATCAATCAATGGTCTGACATCATGATGGTGATGCTGAATACTTTAATTGAGAGAATTATAACCCGGTATCATGTACGTATATCTTTTTGATTTAAAATTAGGTACAGAAGCAAAATATGTTTTCCTACCGGTATTTCGAAACTATATCTATAACTAGCTGTACCGCGCAGTGTTACTCGCGTTTTTTATTATAGCAAATAGTGCATTAATCTAGACCAAATTTGATTACCATAAAAACGGGGTTCTAGTGAATTAATCTTAAAACATAGGCATATATTGTCGGGGACATTTTTGTAGGTCATTTCAAGAGGAATAATTCTTTCATACATATATTTTTGGTATCTTGAACCGTTTTCGCAGCGCATGCAACAGAAGCCCTCAAGGATGAATAATATCCCCGTTTTTTTACATTTTCCATTATTCTTTCGCTCCTAATAGTTGAAGCGTGATGTTATATAGCCTTTCTCGATAAGTGGTCTATTCAACACAAAAACATTTTTTTCAATTCGAACCAGTAGTTCCTGAGATTAGCGCGTTCAAACAAACAATCAAACTCTTCAGCTTTATAATATTAGTATAGATATAAAAATGAATCGCAAAATGTGTTGGGAAGTGTCACTAGTGTTTATTAATTTATGTATGCTGCTGGACATAGGCCTCTCGAAATTTTTATATGTATCCTCATTTAATTTTCGAATGATAACGAAATCTAAGGTACTGAAGGGTTTCGAATATCGTTTCTTTATGTGACATATTAAGTTAACGACAATAACAATAACAAATAGTACTTAGTCAGTGTATAATGGAATAACCTATTAACAATGTTATTCTGTACCTATTTATCTAGGCAATTGGGTATAAAACAATAGCTAAGAGTGGGACTGACCGGCTGGATGAATCTACTTGTAATCAGAGGATTAATGGGTTCGACTACACGCAGCAAGCCAAACATCTCTTCCTGAGCTCTTTCGCTATGGTATACAATATTATATAATATTAGAAATCCTGTGCTGATCCGGGATGTAAATAGAATGCATTGATGCATGAGATTTAGGCTATGAGCTAGCAGCTTCTAATTGAAGGCCTATATTGACATTTGAAAGAAGAAAGAAGGAATTAACAATTATTAACCACAATAGGAACACATAAAACAAGTCAAAATATAACACAAAAAGCAAATTACGAACTAAAAGGCAAAAATGTGTTAAAGTCAAATGACATCTGGCTCAGCATGTGTTGGGGCTGATTTTCAGGCAGTAACTACTTATGCTTAATGTGGCCGAACCGTCATTGTGATCCTAAGATTGTTTTCTTAAACACATTGAACCATGCGTTTGACCACCATCATGCCCGATGTTAAGCAGCGATGTAGTCTACTATGGAGAACACTTGTTAATTATGTACCCGCGAGTTGAACACCCTCAGACTTCACAGCACAGGAAACACAGACTCTGTCAGTCCACATCCTGGAGGTTCGCACTATGAAAGTACACGCAAACCATTTGGTTCCCGTAACTGGTAAATCTACCTCGTATGGATGATATTTTGCCGTTCTTCTGGTTGTTCTGTCCACCCCCTTTTGGGGGTTACGGACGTGAGCGTATGTATGTTACTTATTAAGCTGAAGTCATTTGCAACTCTTGGGGTGTGTGTGATAGCTGTAGCTATAGATGTTGGCTACGTAACTATAAACGATACACAATACCTTTGTTCATTGAGTTTACATGACGTGTTTTCGCTATCAACATTCAATGATCGTATCGCTTTGACTGGTTTACATCTGAATTCGGTGATTTGGCATTGATCTCATATGATATAAGTATTCCCTGTTTATCTTTTAGATTACGATTGGGTTTTTTCATTCTCAAGTAGGTAACCTTGCTTCTCCTTACAATGGGAAGTCTAATATAATCTGCTTTGTCTCACAATTTGTAAATGTACAAGTTACTAGTTACATACGAAACTATACAATTGAACAACTAAAATTTATGTTCAACTACGACAACGTAACTTTCGGTAAGTAAGGACAGTTCTGATTATGCTGGTACTGTAAATTTTACCTTGTACCTAATAAATGTCGATACGGCGATGTAACAATAAAAACGAACTTATCAATATCGTGAGTTAGACATATATTGAAGTCGATAAGATAGGGATTATCATCCTCGATACCACTACTTCCATGTTGTTAGTGCTGAAATGACAGTTTCACTGTTCACCTGTGTCGTTTAGAATCATGATTACAACGAAACGAGGTATCGTTGACCTTATAATAAAAGTGAAGTGATTAACAAGAGTGAAAATGGTGGCTAAAGTTTTCAGATTGTGCCTCTTGTGGAATTTTGTTATGGGAATGATATTGTTTGGCGCGGTAGGTGTTTTGTTTATTTGTATTTTTATACACATCGTAGTTTGAGGGAAATGCCTCGACTACGTGGAACTTGATTCGTTGATACTGCTAAATGTAGGTAGCTTTGTATTCCACAGATGTTTCTATTGGTATATTGCGAAAAATTTAGCGGAGAGTTGTTAACTAAACTATGTAATTATTTTTTACACTAACTCATAGCTATACGTTTTACCAAGAAAAAATACTGTCTTTGTTTAGGTTAGAAATCTGTGAATCACATAAATACAAGTCATGCATTTGTCATATATATTTTATATCATTGCGTTGAAGTAAAAGGTTTTATTTTTCTTTTATAGAGACGACATTTTCTTTTTATATTTCACTTGTTATATAAACACAACAATAAGATCACAGATGTTATAAAGAGGTCTAGCATCAAATAACAATATCTAATGTTTCCTATGATACTTTTTTATCTCGTAAAACTAATAAAGTTGTCTGTGGTCCAGTTGGTCGGATACTTGACTTGTAACCAGGAGGTCCCGGGTTCGAGTCCGGCTACTGGACGTGTACCAATGGGACTCTTTTTCAGAGCCTATGTACGCAACGCAACGCTCGTACGGTGAAGGACAACATCGTGATGAAACCCACACACCACAAGGTGTGTGAACCCTATAACGGCGATGGGCTCACCCCCTGTCACATTGGGTTAAATACCCTTGGTGAACCGTGGGTACTTGCTTTAGCAAGTGCCTCTACTCTCTCTCCCTCTTTGGGATTAAAGGCGTGAAGTGTATTTTTTTTTTACTAATAAAGTACATAGCAATTTTCACATATTTTCCACATGCTCTCCTGTTATTCTCCTAATAACAGCACAAAACAAAAGTTGTCTCTTGCATACAACAAGTAGATGTGAAAAGATAGAAAAACACTGAGTAAGTTACACGTTATACATCTTTTGTCGGATAAATTGTACACAATACGCTGTTACATTGAAAAATGAAAGTTGCAAGTTCAGTGGCTGTATTGCGCCAGTACTGACCATGTGTTAATTCTCATACTCGACTTGTACATTTTACCCCTCCCTTCCCTCCTTCCCTTTTCAGCCCCGCGGCAGCTTCAGGTACAATCGGGTTTATGAAATTAATAAAAACTATTGCATTGCCCTGTTTTGTTCTTTTTTTGTTAGCCTTGTGCGAATTTTAGGTTTTTATCAATGGTATAATGAGCGTAGGACGTTGCATGGTTGGTTTCCGACCTAGTCCATTGTCTCACGAGATATTCGTTAGAGTTTTAACGCGGAAATTTATTGAGATTTATTTATTGAGACTAGAGGACATGATAGACGTTGTCCTGTCTTAATGTAGAATTAGTATTATTTTTCGCACAATTTTCCTTTCTTCCTTTCTCCTGACAACAAAAAAAGGAAATATTTACTTAGCATAATCGGCGTACCGAACCATAAGATCCGTAACCAAATGAAATTTTGTATCATCATACTTACGTCTGGAGAGTAATTCACTAATATGATGGCCATACTAATTATTCGATGTTGGAATTTGTGACCAGTCCATAGAAACTACTAAAAGGTACACGTGGTCGAAACTGTGTAGAACTGATAAATAAATTCAACTTATAAATCAATGTAAACTGTGGATACCTTGAAACAATAAACTTTTCGTACATAAGAAACTTCCGCAATTTGGCACTTTTTTCCTTGAGCGTACATAACTTTTCAACTAGTGCTGTCAATCAATGTGAATTTCTATGTGATCCTCCACCGTTTCCGTGCAATTAATCGATGTAGTTATAATAGAAATGTTACGTAAGGAGCATGATATTTCCTACTATAATATTCAGAATCGAAGTAAGATTATTGATACCAACTTAGTTTGAAACCAAAACGTATGCCGGAAAAAGTTTCTAGTTGAGTTGACAACACTATTCTCATAGGTCTTATAAAATATTTTTAATTTGAGTTATAGTATGCCATCACTATTAACAGCTGCTGGCATTCCGTACTTTTCCCCGCCGCCGCCCGCCCCCAATATCAAGGCGACACTAGCGATTTTCAAGACCACATCTAACACGTGTATGCAAAGCATAGGTTCTATAAAACACAGTTAATATTTCTAAAGAAAATCGCGAGTTCTGGAAACTTGATATGGCCTGACACTGAGACGTTACAAATGAAGGTAAGCTTTATGTGCCTAATTTTGAGGTACTTACATTTTTGCACATTATACCTACGTAATTCTCAAAAGGGAGTTGTCGGAACCTTATTAGCACAAAGGATCTTAATAAACATGATATATTATTTTATATTCTTATTACACGATCTCACGCGTCTATATCAAGGAAGAGGTAGATAGGTATGTAGAACTGTTAAGGCAATTCATACATACATACACTTCACGCCTGTCTCCCAGAGGGGTAGGCAGAGACTTCAGATCTCCATTTGTCACGGTCCTGACATACCCCTTTCGCTTCATCTACATTCATACATCTTTTCATACATGACCTCCGGTTTCGAGTACTTTTCACGCCACCTTCCGCCAGGACATCACCAATCTGGTCAATGTATGCCCTTCTGGGGAGACCTCTACTAATACAATTCAATCAAATGAATTGTTATGTTTCCGATGATATGGTGTAGGGTGGTTCGCGAGTTTACTCACGTTGTCTTCATTCGTAGTTGGTAAACAAATGTAGCAGGTCACACAACCGTAACCAGAGTCATAGCCGGTCTATTAATATCAAATTACTCCATTACATACTTATTTAATTATTAATTTACAACTATACTTATTTAATTGTTTTTGTAATATTTCGATACCTATCTAGTAGTCTTTAGTTTAAGAACACAACTTTTTTCCACTTCAGTACTCCGATCATGGAAAAATATATATTCGGTCGACTAAGAGGCCCCCTGAATGGCAACTGTTGGCAATTCGCTGCAAATTGGGTAGGAAGTCATTACAAAGTCAATCACCTTGAGTACGATACTGCCTAGGATACTTTTAACTTCGCGATACAAATTTCAGCCTTTTTGGCTAAACCTAGTCATGCAATCGTGAAATAAATTGCATATTAAAATATTCCATAGGTACAATAGACCTGTAATAATAAAAGATACAAGCTCCTACCATCTCCTAACACGCAGTTTTTTACAGTAATCGTATGGACAGTGCGCAATATCAACATCTTGAGAGCCAACTCGATATCGAGTAATGTATTAATACTAGTAAAAGATTTTCTTAATAATTTTTCGATATCAATAAAGACTTTCAGTTATTTTTCGTGGGTATGTGCCTACCACGCCCTATGGGCGGATCATTAGTCATCATCTAGAATTGCTAGGCGCGGTAAATACTAGTACATATGTAGGGTACTTAGTGACATACCTATTTCATTGACGATGCGTAAACCTTTATCGTATAAGTTATTCATAAAAGATATGATCTACCTACGGTTACTTAACCACGCATTGGCTATTGATGATATTCCATTTCTCGGGGAATTAAGGACTAAAACCAGCATCTACCTACTACTCAAATAGACATCGCTTTTCACTATACAACTGTAGATTTTTTTTTAGTGCTCATACTCGTAACACAAATCCTAACTTAATTAAAAGTAAAAAATAAATTAAGTAGGTAGGTATTTTGCTAATGTAAATGTACTGATATCACCTACGCCTCTAGGCCAACAGTAATAATATTAACGAATTCTCATGTTATTCCGAGTGGTACCTACTGGAGAGACTACAGACCGAAATTACCTAAACATAATATAACTTAAAGAAAAAAGAACCGATTTCAACCAGTAAAATTTGACAAAAATGTGGTTTTATCATGGATGTCATTGTCGGAACTGAACCAAATTTATATGGCACCAAACGGGAAGCACCAGCTTTCAAATAAATAATAAAACATCCAAATCGGTTCACCCAGGCGAAAGTTCTGAGGTAACATAAAAAAACAAACATAAAAAAAATATGGACGAATTGAGAACCTCCTCCGGTCGGTTAAAAACTATACTTCCGTCGAATTATATAGTTCGATGGCTTCTTGAAACTTATGCAAAAACATTTCATCAACAGAAGAACAAAGTAACAGCGGCGGCATCTGAAACGCGACTGATCGACGTTGGTGTGGTGGACGAGACAGACAAAAAGAAACACAACAAAATAAAGACTTCAAAGTATACTCTGCTCACATTCTTACCGAAAAACCTCTCGGAACAGTTCAGAAGAATCGCCAGCTTTTACTTCCTTATTGTTACGGTTATAGCTATAGTTATTGGTAAGTTGAATTAAGATTAAGACTGATTTACATCGGATTCTTGCCTTAAAGCGATTTAACGAAGAATGTGGCTCCATTTTGTGATCCGTTCGATCCCATAGTCCCATTTCGTAGCTGGATTTGGTAGCTGGTTTCGGCACGGGAAAGGATACACCTATTTCGTAGCTAATGAGAGTCAGCTTCCAAATAGGTTTATTAATTTCCGTGCTGTAACCAGCTACAAAATGGGTCTAGGGGCGGTATGAGAGCAATAATTATTGGAAGTAAAATATCTGCCGAGATTTTGCATGTGAAATAGCATGACATTATATGTATAGGTATTTTTACACGACGCAAGTCATACTACAACTTTGTTGTAAATAGTAAAATATAATATATTATTTATTGCTCTCGAACCTACGAAGAAATGGAGCCCTCTAAATCTAATGCATTTTATCAAAAGTACATCGCATGTGGATAATGTAAAGTTGTACAATACTATAGTCAGCCTATAGCATCAGAGTCAACAAACTTACGAATGCTTCGTGCTAAGATGAAACGCATGTTATATTATAAATTGTATGTGTATTGTGTGTAATGTCCTTAATAAGTTACTAAGTACCTACCTATGAACTCGGCAATCGGAGTGTAGGACGTCCTCACGCAAGGTTGACTGATGATTTGAGCAAGATGTCTGGCAGAAGTTGGATGCGACAAACCGAAAAAAAAAACAGTGTCGTGCAATTGGATAGGCCTGTGTCCAGCAGCGTGGACCAATATTGGATGATGATGAAGTATCTATAAACACTCATGTCTAGCAAATATTTCGTTATACTACTTTTATGAACAATTTCGGTGTTGTAACAACTTAATCCCCAGTGTTTTATTGTATGACTTTTTTTCAAATTTGTGAATTCGGTAGCATCGTTCGATAAATATCATTATCATTGCTTATTATAAGCCAAATATTGATAAAGCAGAAGAGCGGTGAAAAATTAACTAACTTTTAGACAACAACGGTATTTGGGTCTAGAGAGAGCGTCTGTGGTCCACTTGGTTGGAAACTTGACTAGTAACCGGGAGTTCGCGGGTTCGAGTCCGGCTACTGGGCGTGTACCAATGGGACTCTTCAGAGACTATGTAGACAACGCAACGCTCGCACGGTAAAGGGCACCTTCATGATAAAACCCGCACATCAATTGGATTGTGAACCCTATAACGGCGATGGAGTCGCCCCCTGTCGCGTTGGGTTAAATACGCTTGGTGGACTGTGGGCATTTGCAAGTGAAAAAAAACATTAAATCGTGTTTAGCAATTTTCCTCGTTCTTGTACATATGTTAGGTTATTAGGATTATTTATTAATATAGAGCTACATAATTACTTATTTCTGATTATGTATACAAATAAGGACATAGTGAAAATAAGTTACTCATTAATTTTTCTACCCATTTAAATTGGATAGTCACTTTCTTCTATTTTATGTTTACTTACATAAAAAAAAGGTTTATTTGGAATCATTGATAGTATGAAAATGTTTGGAAACTACACACAATAATACAATAATCTTTATCAGCACTTGGTTCTCCAAAATTTAATGCTATCGGTAGATACTTATCTAGTGATAAAGTAATACATTCTCGTTCCAAATTTAAACGTAGGAACGTACGTGTCAGGATGTAGTGGGCAAAGTAGGAAATGGGAGTGATTGCGAACTTGACATTTCAGACAGTCCTGTATCGCCGATGACAAGTATTGCGCCTCTAAGCTTCATGGTCATGATAACGGCTTGCAAGCAGGGTTACGAGGATTGGCTACGGCATAAGAATGATAACAGAGTCAACAACCAAATTGGTGAGTACCTGGACACGTTGTTTTTTAAACGAGCGTACTTCAAAGAAGGAATCTTTCTTGATTCGAACCTGTACTGCGTGTTACGAGCGAAAAACGTTTCTGTCACCATTTCTCGGGGTCATTTTACACGCAGTGTATGCTTTTTTATGTTTGTTCGCGGTTAACTTCGTCGTATACAGAGTGAAAAAGGACCCCGAGCAATGGTCTTGGACACGTTGTTCGGTACGTCAATATGAAATACTTTTACTATGAGGACAATGCGGGGAAATGAAAACATTTTTTTTTTTCATTTCCATACAAACTAGTCAATTTTTGCCTTCGGAGATGACATTTTGTATATAGATGAAAAATGTGTCTTTTATTTCCCCTCTTTCTCATCACAGTAATAGTTGTTCTTATTGACGAACCCAACAACGTGTCTAAGACAATTGCTCGGGGTCCTTTTACACGAAGTGTACGTAAGCCACAGCAAAATCTGTTTTCACATAAATATAATTTTAGTTTGTTGTAGTAGTGTTGAAGTATATGTAGGTACGTTTTTGCATAATAATAAATAAATAATTAATAAATATTTTACAACAACACACACATTGCCTTCATCCCATGTTAAGTAGCTAAAGCACTTGTGTTATGGAAATCAGACAACGAGATATATTTACTTAAATACTTTTTTTCTTTTAAATACATAC
>SJJU01009711.1:0-17203 GCA_012932125.1 Conopomorpha cramerella | reverse complement strand
CCACCTTGCCTGAGGGCGTCCTATACTCCGTTTGCCGAGACGCGGTCTCCACTCGAGAACTCGTTTTCCCCAACGGTCATCGGTTCTACGGCTAATATTCTCTACTCTACGATTTTTTAAAGAACCCCTCCTTTGTTCTGGTTATGCCATCATCAAACCCTGATTTCCTTATCATTTGACCAGTTTTGAAATATCTTTTTTCTAACTAAACAAATATCATAAAAATCGGTTCATAAACCGACGATAAAAAAACATATATCAACGGTCGAATTAAGTAACCTACTTTTGTTGAAGTCGCTTATAAATGACCGAATTTGGGATCAATTTACCGTAATGTAAATCCGCCATGCAATATTGAAGCACGGTAAGTAATAAGATTATCCTGTGGAGTGTGTCCCGGCGGTTTCCTGTTATTAACCGGTTTCCAGCGGTTAATTGAACCTGCGTTCGGTAATGCGGTTTGCAGCCTAGTGTTGTCGCGGTAAGAGCCGGTTATGGGGTTACATCATTGGTAGAGTCATGTGGGTGTTTATTATTTCTACTTACTACTTTTTTTTTATTTAACATTGAATTGACCTAGGTTTTTTCCTAGCCATGGGACACCACAACAGGCTAAGGAAAAAAAGCCTCAATTAGATAGTTCCATTAATGGTACATTTGAGATTTGAGAGCAAGGATTAAAAGCAATTAACTATCTGCCATGAGTTCTTACTGTAGAATAGCACAAAATTATACAAAAAAGTTCACTACAACCTATTTTTTATATACCCTGACTCAATGAACATGTATGGCGGGTCAATAGCGCATCTTAACGCTTAGCGTCTTTTCTGAGGCTATAATCTATCTGTATACCAAATTTCATCTAAATCGGTTCAGTAGTTTTAGTTGAAAGCGACACAAACAGACAGGCAGACAGAGTTACTTTCGCATTTATAATATTAGTATGGACTAGTTGCATGTGCAAATGGAAGGTTCTAATTCGAAGAAGGTATTTTATATTATTTGTTACCTTAAAACTTTTGACAGGGTAAACCGATGTGGATTTCTTTTTTTTTTACGAAAGCTGGGGCAGTTTGGTCTCATTTAAAATTTGTTCAGTTCCTTCAATGGCCTCCATGAGAACTTAGTATTTTACTGGTTGAAGTCGGTTCGTTAATTTTTTTAAATTATGTTCTCTCTAGTTCACTACAAGTTTTCAACAGGTTATGATTTCTCTAAAACTGCTACGTAGTATGACTCATAATATTCATAATACACCGTCGTCTGTTTTCATATACGTTGATGCCGATGAAAGCCATGGCAGACTATCATTCAAAATCGTAATCATCTCCGGGCACCCTACGCAATGTCTACGCTGTCGATCCACCAGGTTTAATCAGCGATGTGGCGCGCCGCGTCTTGACATTGCATCGTGAATCAAAAGCGGTGCTACGGGCTGGTTACCCCACCTATACTGTGGATAGATTAGACACAAAGAGGGAAGCTATTTGCGGCCAGACGACCAAGTCCGATATTGCAATATCTATACTCAGAGGCACAATTAACCGCCCACTCGGCTAAAGTGGCATAACTTTGTTTATAATAACTAAATGCTTATGGTGTTGAATGACAATTTGTTAAGTGAGTAGTTTATGATAGATTGAAGCATTTTATGACCTTTTTTTTTAAGATACCCTCAAGTGAAAAAATCATGCAATAATGAATTTATGAAGTTACATCGGAAAATGTCAGTGGGCGCTTAATTGTGCCTCTGAGTATAGTTCATCAATCGCTATATTGCGCGTGTGATTACGAAGTTCAGTAAATTTTTAAGCGACTGTCTTCTATCGGGTGCATTTCGGAGAGTGTGCTACGGAGTTGCATAACCTAATACGCCCCTCGCGTTTTTAGAATAGGACAACCAGGAGAACGGCAAAACGTCATCCATAACAGGTGGATTTACGATTCACGCGAAGCATAGGTACCTAATGAAGAAGTGTGCTCCATCGTAGACTACATTGCTGCTTAACATCAGGCAGGATGGTGGTAAAAAAAAGACTTAAAAAAATAAGTGTTTCTCAATTCGAACGTATACCTATCTGTTTTTTTTTAAGTTTGTTCATGGAAAACGAAAAAAAAAATTATGAATACAAAATATAATCCTCGTCATCAATGCATGGCATAAAACATAAGTCGCCTCCCGCTGTATGCAACGGATTTTGATGTGGTTTCCTTTAGTAGATACGTCTTGAGGAAGGTTTATGTTTAATACATGCATATAATAGTAGAAAAACACTGTTAATCAATACATAGTATAAAGTCATAGTACAAAGTCGCTTCCCGCTGTCTGTCCCTATGTATGCTTAGATCTTTAAAACTACGCAACGGACTTTTATGCGGTTTTCTTCTATAGGGAGTGATTCTAGATGAATGTTTATTTGTAGGTACAATACATGCATTTAATAGCAGAGAAACACGGTTAATAATGTACAATGGCATAAGAACGTTTGACAGGTCAGCTGGTTTATATAAAACTCTTACAGATTCATTCATCAATGACCGACGACCCTTGAAAGCTGAACAGCAAAAAAGGGGGGTACAAGAAAAAACGTTAAGTCTAAAGTTATAGTTCTAAAACTTGGTGGTAGTAATCCTTCCTTCCTTACTTCCTTACTAGTCCTTACTAATATTATAAATCGGAAAGTGAGTTTGTTTGTTCCGCTTTGACGCCGTAGCTACTGAACCGATTGCTTTGAAATTAAAATTGAAAAAAAAATCAAATTATTGCATACGTAAAGTTAGAAGTCCGGATAAAAAAATAGGGTACTTTTTATCCCGAAAAAAAATTATATTCTCGAGGGAAACTTAGCTTTTTTTCGTAATAATGATAAGTTTTCTTATAGTTGTCCTTTATACCGCAATATAACCGAAGTCCACGCGGGCGAAGCCGCGGGCGGAAAGCTAGTTTGTATTTAAATGGGTGGTAGTAGTGCACGAATGAAATCGCGGAGCGTTCACTAGTAATGTGTATGGGCAAAACAACGCTTGCCGTGCCAGCTAGTGGGCAATAAAGCTAAAGTGCACTACATTAAAAATTTCTTCGCGAAAAAAAAATTAATAAAAACAAAACGACTGCAGCATAACAATTTAGCAGTGGAGCAAAGTAATCTGAACTTGTCTCGGTACCAGCACAAGGTTTCTTCAACCGCGGGAGAAAGTTTAATAGCAATTTGTGAACTCCTTCCTTTTGAGACAGGAGCTTTTATAAGTATAACTTGTAACGGGATAGCGGTACTGCAGGACTTTTTTATATTCGTTCTGCCTAGGTGCACGCTGGGATTTGTCGTTTTGTTTTGAATAAAATTCGGTGTATGGTGCAGGTAAATTTTGTAACTAAACTTTGTTGTGAACTCTTGCGATATTTTACGTATTACATACGTGAATTTTTAAATCTCTCGTCAAATTTATAATTAGCTGGCTATGCCGCGCGTTGTATCTTACGGTTTATGCTGTTTCCGTAGAAATTTATTTCGGTGCTATTAAGCCTTAGTTTCTTACACAGGTTTAGGATAATGTAGGTTTCTAGGCGAAAGGATTATGAAGCACAGTAGACACATCAAAGATAACAAAATAACTAAAAGCAAAACTTCTTTTTAGCGTATGTGAGTTTGGTAATGTAAGTTTTAAAGTATGTTTGTGTGTTTTGTCCTAAATTTGAAGCTGTTTGTTTTAAGGTGAATTAATTGTAATATACTGTAATATAAATGTTATATAGAAAGCAAAAATACTTGGTATAAAACAAAGTCGCCTCCTGCTGTCTGTCCCTATGTATTCTTACACGCAAAAGACGAGTTTGTAAGTAACTGGCACTGGCCAATTTCTTTGTCAATACTACCATATACGTCAATAATACATATATGTCAAGGTATCATCAAAACGGCGATGGTCTTACCCCCGTCACGCAGTGGCGTGCACAGGCTTTTACTACAAGGTAGGCAGTAATCCCCAAGGATTGACACCTGTACCGTACCTACCTATCTACACACCCACAAAACACACAGGACCTTCGTTAGCATTTGTCGTGAGTACAACAAAAAAGGATCTAGCAATAACTCGGTCGGGTAACAATATCGGTCGGGTCCCCAAAATACTAAGGTAGGCAGTGTCTTTTTGCCTATATGGTATGCACGCCACTGCTGTCACGTTAGGTTAAATACGCTTCCTGAACCGTGCGAATATGCACAGCAAGTGCCTCTGCCTTCCCCGCCTGGCGTGAAATGTATTATCAAAATACTTTGACTGCGCTAAAATTGCGGAAAAACGAGCAGGTACATTGTACAAACATATACTCCTGTCAAAATTATCACACCATCCAACTTTAGTTGGAAAACGGAAATTGATTTGTGGAAGTGACGCCACTGACTGGACAACGCCGAGTGGCGGAATAATCTTCTATGCATCGTTAGCTGACACTGAATGTTGGTGCGGATAGAATGGTCAGGATACTAGAAAGTTCAAAGTTTAAATATTTGATTTATTAGCTGACCCGGAAAACGTTGTTGTTTTGCCAATAAACATTATTCACAGTGTTTCTCTGCTTAGTGTAAAAAGATCCCGACTTTACAAACGTTGTTGGGTTCGTCAATATGAACAACATTTATTATGGCGACAATGCAGGGAAATAAAAAAAAATCATCTCTAAACAAAATGTCATCTCCCGAGGCAGAAAATCGTCTATTTTGTAAGGAGACGACACATTTTTATGCAGTTTTCTTTAGTACATACATGTTTACATGCATATAAAAGCAGAGTTTAATAATATACATCGGCTAAACAATGTTTACCGGGTTAGCTAGTTGAAAATAACAGAAGGCCAGTCTACGAGACTACATCAGCGTAAGGATATGCAAGCAGCCGAGCGAGCGTCCGGCACGAGTTGCCGCGGAGTTCGTAACGAAGTGGTCGACGGCCCGTTTGTCGCCAGAGAGTCGGACACGCCGCTCCATGTCGTCCCACTACTGTTGTTCAAAAGTTAGTCGCTGGTGTTAGGGTTCCGTACCTATCTTTATTATTATGTTCCTTAATCCTGCACCAGTTGAGACAGCATCGAGTGTTAAGTCGTTGCTTAATACAGGTCGCGAAATGCGGCCTAGTAAGTGACTAAATACAGTATTATTAGCATTCCCTGTCATGTCTTTATGGAAATAAATATATTACTATTACTGTTATTATCAGGGACAAGCCCACTATGATCCAATCCTTACCTGCTTCTCGGCGTACGGGTCATTCTTTGGAGAATTCCGCGTCTACTTGCGCCTGCCTCTTCGCAACGCACACGTTCTTTACTCCTTATAAATCATATTTATCCATCCCTGTCTTATTGCCAACTCTCCACCTTCTGGGGAATCGACGATCCTATTTTTGTAGGCAAAAATGGGTGGGTGAAACTGGACGCAAAAAATTAATGCTGAGGTTCGTGTGAAGTATTGTAACAGCAGAGGAAAAGAGGCCACCAGGTAGTGAAAACGATACACAGGGTGGAATCGATAAGTAATCCCAGTTGATTATTCCTAAACTGTATAGAAAATCTGGTTAATGAGACTCAAAGTGCCTCACGAGATCTATTTAACGGTATCAATAAAAGTTTACAGAATAAATTATTATAAATACATTGGATATTTTTACACACGGTCACCTGACCCCAAACTAGGCTACCCTGTACTATAGGTACCAGAGACTGATACACTTACATAAATACTTTTAAATACATACATAGATAAACAAAACACCCAGACGCACAAAACAAATGCCTCAGCTCATCTCTAAAGCATTTTGTCCGTGGCGGGAATCGAACTCGCGACCGTCATCCTAAGGCACATGCCCTGTCCACTAGTCCATGCCGGCCGTCATTAGAGCCATAGTCATCTTATACTGCGATTTTGCTCCAGGGTTTCTTGAAAGGAGCACGTGAAGCACTTTAAGATAAATTTTTCAGTATCTTGTAGGCATAGTTTAGGAATAATCGAGTGATTAATATACAGGGTATTAACGATAAGTGGTTTCTTAAACTTAATGAAGAAAGCCTACAAAATAAACTGTCAAAATTCGACTACTCTGTAAAAAGTTATACATAATACGCTAGAGATTATACTCGAGTCGATTGATCGACTCGAGTATCTCCTTAGATTTTTCGTCGGACAAAAAAAAACCTTAAGGGATAGCATATTTTTATCCTCACCCGTATAACTAGTGCCAGTATACCCATGATAACGTTTGTATAAGTGATAGCGCATTTAGTGGTAAGGGGGATAGTATATAAGAAGCTAAAAACGTGAAGGTACCTACAGAACCCTCGATAGGTGAATCTGACAGGGACTTGACCAGTTTTTGTCGTTGTTTCGCGGCTTTGATTGAGAGCGTGTTGATAGCTGTTGCGATTTGAAACTGTATAATTGATTTCATGTTTTTCAAACGTAAAAAAACATATCGAGTTTATTGTTTTAGACATTCTCACTGTTTTAACATTTTATTCGGTTTAGTAACAGTCAAGTTGTGGATACGCACAGTGCTAGTATGTTAGCTTTCACTTTGTAATAGATTATAATGAGCAATCAATAAAAATTAACTAAGTGCGTAAGTATGCATTGAATTCTTAAGAAATTCGTGCATTCTTAAACACTTAATTTATTTGATTTTGATTTAGTGTATTCTAGAATGTTTTCATTGCTCAAAAATTGAGAGACAACAAAGCAAAACAGCAAAACAAAATCTTAGCTCTGCCTATCCGAAACAATTGATCTGACAGTCTAAACAATGTACTCCTTGTCAAAGCTCAAGCTAATCCAGTCATAGCTTTCACTCTAATCCGATAGGTCCAATCGACGACGCTTGGCCGATGTTCCAATCAAACGCCAATCATCTCCGGACCCTGAGCGCTGAACTTACACCTCTGCGAGTATGACGTCACGCTGGTGACGTCATGTCCGACAATGTTTGCGTCGCGTTGCTGGCTAAAATGCAATTATGTACCTACTGGACGGTGTCCGTACTGCTGGTTTCTGTATAATCTTTGCAAAACGCACACTCAAATTATGTTGACGGCTGTTTACGGAAACCGCAAAAAAAAACCCTCCGGACGACTTCGACATTTTTTTAATCTTGTCACTTTCCCAGCTCGTCTCTTTTTTAACTTGAATTAACAAAATACTCTACAATCCGAATTTTCAGGATTTTTTAAACACATTGAACAAGCGTTTGAACACCATCCTGGCTAATGTTGTTCACCCGTGATTTGAAGACCTTCAGACTGTCATCATCATCATCATCATCAGCCCACACCTGTCCACTGCTGGACATAGGCCTCTCCAATTGCACGCCACTGTGCACTGTGATCTGTTTTCGGCTTCTCGCATCCAGCTTCTGCCAGCCATCTTGCGTATATCATCAGTCCACCTTGCCTGAGGGCGTCCTACACTCCGTTTGCCGAGACGCGGTCTCCACTCGAGAACTCGTTTTCCCCAACGGTCAACGGTTCTAGGGCAAATATGGCCGGACTGTACTGCGCGGGAAACACCGGCAAGTCATTCCACGTACTGGCCGTTCACACTATGAAAATAGTTTATATTGTATTTATTTTCTTTATAATGATGATGTTTTTCATTACTCGAAATCTTTATTGCATAATGATTTATTATTTAGATACAATTTCTATACAGTCTACCTTATCCCTTTAATTATGAATATACACACATCAAAAGAGTCTAGGGATCAAGAACATTTTTAGCTCATAAAAAATCTAATTTATTTAAATCAAATCTAATCTTCTGGATTGGTCTCCTACCTAATTACGCATGCCTGTATCAATAACTTATCACCACACTTTGAATAAATTATGAATGAATTCAGTTTTGATTGCAATCTTCTAAAATATACTTGATCCCTAGACACTTTTGATGCGTGTAGTAATTCCCTATACGCAGTTAGGCATATCGAGAGGATGGATGAAAGTCGATTAACGAAATGGATTTTATATGGCTGATATCCTGGCGGAAGGTGGCGTGAAAAATACTCGAAACCGGAGATCATGTACGAAAAGATGTATGAATGTATATCATGCCAAAGGGGTATCTATGGAGATTTTTCTATATGGAGATCTGTAGTCTCTGCGTACCCCTCTGGGAGACAGGCATGAAGTGTGTGTATGTAATTCCCTATTGGAGAAGTTTCTTGGTAGTGAATTATTCAAACCACGTCTGGCTAAAAGATACCATAGTAAGGGTGATCAGCGGACCCTGCACTGCTCTCAATTTAGGGCTCTACCCGTGACCTACATGCTGTATTGAGTAGCTCCTGAACATCTGTGCCGAATATTATTACATGTATAGGGAATCCTCGCGGTATTACTCTAGTTTCATACTTTTACGTACGGGCGACTTTTTCCCTAGATCATATGTTATGATTTTGGTGTTCTTTTCTTTTTTATGATTAATTTATTTTAATCATCTAAGTTTCTTTTTAACCCGCGCTGCTGTAAACATTTGTGCCGGCACCAACACACATATCGACTAAACAATTTGTTTAGTCGATATCTGCAACATTACTTCTTCATCTTTAATCTGCTGAGCGTAATGACGAATTCGTTCGATTAGTTCCGGAGTTTTAATTTGTTGGCTGTATACGACTTAATGAAAATTATGTTAGTGTGTGCTGATGTGTTTGCAGCAGCGTGGGGATCATTTTAAAAATTTCCTTCATTAGTAGTTTTCTCCTAATTTCATAGTATTGGAATTTACTAGTGTCTGTAATTATTAAAATAATAAAAAATATCGTTAAAAAGGTTATTTTATTTCCTCAAAAGCCTTACCAGTGGTACATACAAAGGTAAGTAACACAGGGTTTCACAATCCTTACTAATATTATAAATCGGAATGTGAGTTTGTTTGTTTGTTCCGCTTTCACGCCGTAACTACTGAACCGATTGCTTTGAAATTTTGCATACGTAAAGTTAGAAGTCCAGATCATATAATAGGGTACTTTTTATCCCGGAAAAAACTGATATTCCCGAGGGAAACTTAGATTTTCCCGTAGGAATGATAAGTTTTCTTATAGTTGTCCTTTATACCTCAATATAACCGAAGTCTACGCGGGCGAAGCGGCGGGCGGAAAGAAAAAGACTAATGGGGAATTTCTCTCCAAAAAAATATTTTCTAGATGTCGCTAGTACAGGTATCCAGGGTGACTTCTGTCAGGTATATTTTATTATTTGTTACTAGCTTTCCGCCCGCGGCTTCACCCGCGTGGACTTCGGTTATATTGCGGTATAAAGGACAACTTTAAGAAAACTTTTGTTTTACCTCGGAATATCATTTTTTCCGGGATAAAAAGTACCCCCCTTAAACCGGACTTCTAACTATACGTCTGCATAATTTCAAAGCAGTTCAGTTTCAAGTTCAGTAGTTATGGCGTGAAAACGGAACAAACAAACAAACTCACTTTCCCATTTATAGTATTAGTAAGATTCAAACTTCAACAAACTATAAAAAACGAACTTCACCGTCTATGTTGACTGCTTGTCGTCAGTCATTTCGTTGACATTTACAGCTAGCGCCATCTTTTTTTCTTTACTAAGAGAAAAAAGGCCCTGCAGAGCTATATCCATGATTTTGGTTGTTGAGCGTATTTCAGTTTTACGAATTCGATCCGTAAATTGGACTCCGAGAATCCTGCGCTCCGTATTTCTCTGGCAAACTCCGAAGCGGAGTTTTTGAACGTCAGTCAATGACCAGATTTGAGCTCCGCAGGTAAGGATGGGGAGGACGTCCATTAGCTACCACTTTAGCGAAAGAGGCATCAAAAAACAAAAACTAAGATTGCATTTTTTTATCGCTCCATTGTGGTCTAGTTTCATCCTGTTCAATACGGACACTTTTACAAAATATGTACCAGAACTTTTTCATTCATTTTTATAATAACATAGTCTAATGTATACTAACATAATTCAGAATAATGGGGAATTTTCAGGGCCCCTGTTTCTCTTAGCTATGACAGATGGCGCTAGTTGTATTAGGGGGACAAATGTCAACGAAATTACTGACTTCAAGCATACAAATATGCTTGAAGTCGTCTACATGTTACAAAAGTGTCTGAAGTCTAAATAACTCACCCAAATAATAAAAAACGCACTAAAATATAGCTGTCAGAAGTCACACAGAGACATCTAGATAAGAAACTTTTGGAGTTTGAAAATTCCCCATTATCTAATCTAAATATACATATAAAAGGAAAAGCTGACTGACTGACATATCAACGCACAGCCCAAACTGCTAAACGTAGTCACTTGAAATTTGGAACAGACGTAGCTTAGGTACCGTAGGGGTGCATTAAGAAAGGAATTCCCGAAGTGCCCACGGGAACAGGAATTTACGAAAAAATCCTTGTATGAAAAATCTAAACCGCTCATGTCAGCCGCTTGAAATTTGGGATGCAGGTACCTTAATAAATATAAAGCTTAGTTGTAACAGCATATAGGAAAATTCCCACGGGAACGGGAGTTAACGGGAAAAAATCTCTTGTACCCACATAAATGTACTATTTTATTGTAGAACTAGGAATAGTACTATATTACTATACTACTATATTTACACGTATATAGTACTATAGTACTATACTACTATATTTACACGTCACGACGCTTGGTGAACCGTGATATCCCATTTTGGGAATGAAAGGCGTGCATTGCAGATGTTTCCTTGGGTTTCTCGTACAATAATTAGTACTAAAATAATACACTTCGAGCCTTTTTTATCTCTAAGCGGGTAACTGGCTAAAGCAACGACGGTCACGGTTCACCAAGCGTATTTAACCCAACGTGACAGGGGGTGAGCCCATCGCCATTATAGGGTTCACACACCTTATGGTGAGCAGGTTTTATCACGATATTGTCCTTCACCGTACAAACGTCGCGTTGCGTACATAGGCTCTGAGAAAGAGTCCCATCGGTACACGTCCAGTAGACGGACTCGAAACCGCGACCTCTCGGTTACAAGTCAAGGATCCGACCAACTGAACCACATACGTTTTTCAGTACTAAAACTATACCTCGTATTGGATCCCGTCGACCCCGCCGCGTAATTCCTACCGTCGACGGCTAGGTCACAACTTGACTGCGTGCTGCGTCATTTGGACTGGAAAAAACTAATTAAGGTACCACATTATAACTATTTGTTTACGGTATTGTATTGGTATTTCAGTTGTTTCGGTTGTAACATCGAATAAATTGTGATAATCTATACTGCGCGTATAAGGACCCGAGTCTTTGAAACGTTGTTGGGCTCGTCAATATTATGAACAACTTTTACTATTACGACAATGCAATCAACAAAAAATCTTACTTCGTATTTTTTTTGTCATTTACCCGCATTGTCACCATAGTAAAAGTTGTTCATATTGATGAACCCAACAACGTTTCAAAGACTAATGCTAGAGGTCCTTTTACACGCAGTATAATATAAAATTAATTGCTGTTCGCTAATCTTGCTAAACTCGAGAACGGCTGGATATATTTGACAAATTTTAGTCTAGACAACGTTTAACCCGGCGACCGCACAGTTGGGTCAATTTGACCCGCGACGTTTTGAATTGATTGAAATTGTTAGAAAAATAATCGCGACGTTGCCAAATTTCTCAGTAGCTGGAGTTTACACCTCAGACTTGTTACTACTTGCCACCGCACAGTCGCACTGCGTCCGCGCTGGGAGATACACGCGCCCAAACGTCAACCGGGTACGTATGACCCAACTATACAGTTGGTGATGTAATTTCACGCCATATTTTCAAAGATGTTTTTATTTATTTATTTTGTTTTGTTTTAGTTGTTTTTACAAAATGGATGAAGAAGAACTAACCAGGTTACGCATTTTAGCTACCCTAGAGGAATCTGACTCTGAAGGTGATAAATTCACCTTCAGAGTCAGATTCTAGCTTAGCGCTACGTACGACGTTAGTCGTAATTCAAGAAGATGGCCTATGACTGTTTTCTATGGATTTTTGAATATGTCTGCAATAAAGTTCCTAATGTAAGAAAAAGATGTCAAGTCTGTCCTGCTAAAAAAGATAGAAAGACTAACAATGCTTGTCATGTTTGTAACAAGTATATTTGTACTGAGCATGCTATATTGTTCTGTAGCGGGTGTGCAGAAAACCATTGTGATGCAAGAGATTTGTCAGAATGATTTTTGTGATTGTGATCTCATTTATAATTGTTATATTTTTTTAAGTAAAGGTCTCATATTTAAGAGTTAGTTACGATGATTTGTTACCACAAAAAAATAATTAAAATATTTTTTTGATAATTAAAGACAGAGGTTGTCAATTTTGTTAATTTTTTTTGGTCATTTTAAATAAATTTATAGAAACAATATAAATCTATTTTTATTTGCTATTTAAACTACTGGGTATTGTTAACTAATGGTGTACTTACCTACTTGAATAAATTTTGGTGTAAAATTCCCAAAACATCTAAAAAAACTATGACATTTTCATAAGGGTCAAATAGACCCAACCCTACTGTTGATGTTATATTTTTCACTGTGCTGTCGCCGGGTTAAAAGGTGAAAACGAATTTTACCTTAAATATTGATTGCAGTGGCGTTGTAGTTTAACTCACAGAACGCTGCTTCAAACCCCAACTTAGCTAAAAGTAACTTTCGAGGCATAGGTATATCCAAAGGTTTATTCCGCTTCACTAGTACGTATGTATACCTAAACATTGCTTATAAATTAACTCTTTTTCACTGTAGAGAGTTTTCAATCCAATACTTTTGTTTGTTTGTTTATTGACGATAAATCATACCGTGAAACCGCGAACGTTCCGCTGATTGTGAATGTGTAAATAAATGTCGGCGGTCAGCGGCCGTATCGGGATGCGACTACCACCCTATTTATGACGTTCATTTTCCCACAGAACGAAATAAAAATAAAATCAATAGTTGGATATTTTTCATGTTTAACTCTTTCCCGGAATGTGAACTGCTTAAGCGTCGTAACAATAAAGAATCTATGGTGTCTATTTTACTACCCGCCAATGTGTTAAGAGCCATACAGTAGCACCGATTTATGCAAGGATTCGAAGAGGAATAGTTTTACGAGACGAGAGAGTATGTTTGCTTTCATATTGGCTGTACGAACGCTGCTTGAGTCTTCTTGACTCTGGACTGGTATCCTACCGGAGCAGGATGTCTTCCCATCTCCTCCAGGAACCCTACAAAAGTAAAAAAGTCAAAATGTATTTATTTCATCGTTATAAGTGCTATAACATACAGATATACAGTAGCATACCACAAAGCTTGATGAACGTCATTTATGACTTTAAAAACAAAAGTAATCGTCCTCGGTTCGAATTAATTTCTTTTACTGGCCAAGAAGAACCGGGAAGTAACTGGCATCTTTTCCTACGTTCTCTTTGAAATCGTAACTTGGAGCCAGTTTGATCCACAAGGTAACTTTGAACTAGGAAAAGAACAGACATTTCTGCATCAGATCAAAGTCGACTCCTGCTTTTATTTAGTAGACTCTTTCTTTTTTATTTGGGTTCTATAAAAAAAACTTTTTTTTTACGTGGTGGAATCCTCACGGACACCCCGCCGCCATGGGGACAGCGAATGGGGTAGTGTCGGATTCTCACCGACTAAACCCCCACGATGACCTCCGTGTCGCAAGCAGGGAGTATCCGGAGGAATTGCGTCAGGATCTCTAAAAAATACTGAAATAACACGTTTCGAAAAAAATTCAGATCAGCGTTATTCAGCGGCTTCAAAGAAGGAGTTTTACTCTTGCTTTTTTATATTTGTTCGCGGACAACTCCGTCGTTTATTAACCGATGTTGATGTTTCTTTTTTTGTTGGAATGAAGATATTTCAAAGTAGGTCCATTTCCATTCCATTATAAGGAAGTCAGGGTTTGATGATGACAGACCCTAAGACCCGGAGACTTAAATTGATGGGGCGACTAGTACTGGTTGAAGTCGGTTCTTGTTTCTTTAAATTATTCCCTATTGACCTATTTTCGCCCATTTGTTGGGAATGCGCTTAGCATTCCCAACATGAAGTTTATATCAAAATTTTTGTAGTAACCAATTATTTTTTACTTTTATCAAACACATTTATGACGTTCGACGTAAAATATCAAAAAAAAAATGCTAATCTATGTAAACAAAAACAAAAACATTCACGGATTCGGAGATTGACACTGACATGAGTATTGTTTGACTTATCGATTTTTTTAAAAACGCCCTGAACTAACACATAACAACAAACAACAATGTTCCACAGTATAAATGTTTATTATCGACTACGGAAGACACCACTTGCAAATAAATCGCTAGCAATCTTCGTCAGGCTGGCTTATGATGGCAATGACATTTGTCGTTTGTCAAATGAGATTTTCTGTCAAAATGTATAAATCGTGTCGGATCTCATCGTATGGATGCGTTCACAAGTATTAGGTGTGAAGTTAGCAGCCAAAGTTATTATATTATATATGTATTTCTGTTCGTTAGTCTCGCTAAAACTCGAGAACGACTACACCGATTTGTCAAATTTTAGTCTTGAATTATTCGTTGAAGTTCAGGTAATGTATATTTCTTCCAATACAAGGGGTGCAAGGGCGACTTCCTATGGCAAAACAAATGTTTGCCGGGGACAGCTAGTCTGCAATATAGTACTAAAGTTTTTTTTTTTAAACAAGCTAGTAAGTAAATTAAAACTCATTTTATAAAAATAAATAAAAGTGGGTTACTAAACAGACTCTAAATGGTTTCAACAGTGACGTACAGTCACGAATAAAATTTACCCTATTATTTAATCCGGACTTCTAACTTTACGTAGGCAAATTTTCAAAGCAATCGGTTCAATAGTTACGGCGTGAAAGCGGAACAAACAAACTCACTTTACGATTTATAATAACAGTAAGGATGAGTTTCATTTCACACTTATGGTTTGTAGACAAACTTCTTGGCCGACACAAACTGTTGGATCATTCATGAAGCCTCATATTTCTCCAACACACATACGCACGCACTCACACACACAAAGAAATGGTTCAGCAATCGAGATAACAGTTAAACGGCCGTCCAAGACAAATGTCGTAATATGTTCCCGATGATTGGGAAGCGGCCGTTTGTTTACGTTCACTTTATTGCCTTTCGCCTTTGCCTTTATGGCAACTTCCGCTTTATTTTGACTTTTTTTCGTGTAAAACGCGATGAATTGGGGGTATTTCTGGAGAGTGATTTGTTGGAATGTCGCTGGCGTTCAAAGTATCCAACCAAAGTGTGAAATATGTAAAATAAATGGGGCAATGCAGGAGTATTTCTAAGAGATAGGATCATTGGGTCACAGAACATAAAAGCGGCTACAGATATACGTAGATATCATTTATTAGGAACGTACGCTTCGCGATGGGAGCGCGTAAATTTTAAATTAATTAACGTTAAAAATCAATGACTAATGTATATGTGCAATATGCTTCGTGTCCTTAAATGATGTCTTTATGACGTATGTATAGCAGTTATTTTATGAGACGAAACTTTTTAACAAATTAAGGTATTAACACTTTCGAGGACACGTCCCGTCTGTTACCATGATAACAATAAACACTTCTATTTTCTTAAAACTGAGTGTATGCGAAAGTCATAGGTAGCTAGGTATATAGGTAGGTAGGTATAGGTAGCTACTGTAACAAAAATCCATGAAGCTTTCCCCATAGAAACGTTGATTGTGTATGTTGTTTCACTGGATCTTATTATTACGCATGAATGCGCACGGGCCTTAGATGTGTGTGTGGCAGTTTTGATCGTTTGAACTGTCAACTAGCGTGTCCATATACGACTCACACATCTAAGGCCCGCGCGCATTCATGAAATGCACGAACTATACCAAGTGGACAGGCATTGTTTTGTATTATCTGTGAATATTTTTAATCAGTATAATTTCCCGTGTATTTTCTTCGTACGAATCTTTCCCTATATTAATATCTTCAGGGCACATAACTATTTTGGTCCAGCCTTTTTCGAGTTAATCGCTTAGCAATACATGTAACGATCCATTTTTATATTATACTAGTTGTCCCGGGAAACATTTGTTTTGCCATAGGAAGTCGCCTTTATACCCCGTGTATTGGATGAAATACACCTTTTAAACCTTCCTTGGACTTCCGCGAATAATTCAAGACCAAAAATAGCCAAATCCGTCCAGTCGTTCTCTAGTTTTAGCCAGACTAACGAACAGCAATTCCTTTTTATATATAAGAAGATATTTTATAAATAACCAGTTTAATTCACAGCGTTACAAGGAGACCCTTCAAAATAACTTCATCGAAGTTCCATTGAGTAAATAGAGCGAGTATAAAACTTACTTAAAAGTGAAGGAAATCCGGAATTTGTACACTCCCGTGAAGTTAAATAAGTAAGTGCGAAAGTTTTAACCTGAAAATCCCGAGTTGAACCGACGTAGCTTAGCCACAGTGTAACGTGGGTACAGTTGGCTTGTACTGTTTATACACATTTTTTATACTAATTTTATTATAAATCATAGGAGTATGACTTGGTAGTTGCCGTCAACTGCAATTTCCCGACCTGGCAAATGTTATTTATTCAATATAATTATATTTATATAATTACATTGTTTTTCTACTCTGTTTTACATTTTTTTTCATCTCTAAATTCGCTGCTTAATTTTAAAGATGTAAGCATACATACCTCGGGCAGGCATCGGGTGACGTTGTTTCTAAGCGACTTCAAAAAAGTCTTTTATTTAGTCTTTCTTAATTCAACCGTATGTGCTTTTTATGTCTTTTAGAGGACAATAACGTCGTTTGTAACGTTATATTGCGTCGTTTAAACTGTTAATATAATTTCACAGCGTGTTTCTTTAGAAACAAATACTTTTTTCTTAAAAAAACTTTTCCTATCCTACGCCAAATTGCTGTATCCATCACCGTCTACACTGTATTTGTATGTACTCATAATACTACCATCTAAAATTACCGTTGTATATAGGAATAAAGGTATTGAATTATTATTATTTTTAAATAAAATGATCAAGCGTTTGACCACCATCCTGCCTGATATTAAGCAGCGATTTGGAGCACACTTGTTCATTAGGTACCTATTCACCCGCGACTTAAGACCTTCAGACTGTACTGCGCAGGAAACACAGACTCCGGCAAG
>SJJU01009709.1:0-16814 GCA_012932125.1 Conopomorpha cramerella | reverse complement strand
TTTTTTATCTACAGCAGCTTAACTTAACAATCATCATCATCATCAGCCCATACTTGTCCACTGCTGGACATAGGCCTCTCCAATTGCACGCCACTGTGATCTGTTTTCGCCTTCTCGCCTCCAGCTTCTGCCAGCCATCTTGCGTATATCATCAGTCCACCTTGCCTGAGGGCGTCCTACACTCCGTTTGCCGATACGCGGTCTCCACTCGAGAACTCGTTTTCCCCAAAGGTCATCGGTTCTACGGCTAATCTAATGTGTAAAGGCAAAGAGCCGCAACTTAAGTTACGGCTTTTTGCCTTTATAGCGCTCATTCGAATCTACACTTCATAATCTATGTGATGGCATACTTGGTTTTTTGTTTTTTCAGTTCCTCTAGGAGATTTTACATGACCAATGGCCGCAACTCGACAAAAATCATGATTCTGTCATGCCAAATTACCATAATTTAAAATACGACTGTCTGCCTTGACAGCGCTCGGATGTTACGGCGTTTTGCCATGATAGGTTCGGAAGCTGCCGCATTTTGCATTGATAGATACTAAAGTTGCGTCGTTCTGCTTTGATCGCACGTGATCTTAGCGCCTCTCAGTGTCATGCGGTGGGGTAGGGGCGTGGGGAGGAGCGCCGACGCAACTCCCACGCTTCGATTTATTTCGCGTAGATCATTCTCATTGTGCACTTTGAGTAAAATTAAGGATAAGTTCGAGTTGAAAAAGGGTTTATTAGGTAAGTCAAGATGTACAGAAACAAGAAGTTTGTGAGATCCAGACGACTGATTGAAATGATATTAAATGGTTTTCATATATAGATTTTACTCAAGCTGATGGTTATACCTCTAACATAGATGAGCTAACACCATCCATCGAAGTATTATTGCCTGCTGATACTTCAAATACCTGTGGAAGTCCTAACACAGCCGTGTACGCTACACTAATTGCCATCCTCTTACTTCTATCGTTCGCTGTGTTGAAAATGGGATAGGTGATTCTTCGAATGAGATGCATATTACCAGAGCTTTAAGTCCTGAAAGTCCTTCAATTTTGAACCCTGAATCCATTGCTAATGAAATCAACCCCCCCAAATGTTCTACAGATGTTAGAGACGCACAGAAAACCAAACTCAGACAACTTCTACCAATATTCAAATGGTTGAGAACTTGTGCATCGATGATTCTGTACAAAACGGTGATCAAATTGCCCATCGCATCTCTATAGACACTTCTTCAGATGGAAATGCTCAAAGTAAAACCACAAAGAGACAGGTTGAAACGCTTGGAACGTGACATGAACAGACATAAAATCTTGCTGGCATGTAATATTATGCACCTTACACGAGGAGGCACATCCAAAAGGAGAAGAACATGACTGTACGTCATGTGTATGCTCTGCTTGTGACGGTTATGCGTTGCACCTTAAAAATAAAAATGAGTCTAGAAAACATATTCACAAAGACTCTGAAGAAGTGTTCAGCGTCGATATGCAGAAAGTGCTGCTGATGCCGAAAATAGATCATAAAGAATACTTTTTTTTACGGAAACTGGTGCTTTTTAACGAGACCTTTGCAAGTCCTGGTAAAAACAAACCTGCATTCTGTCTTCTTTGGCATGAAGGTGAATTAGGAAGAAAAGCCTATAAAATTGCGTCAGTGAGTGAGAGGGGCCCTCTCCCAACACAGGTTTTTGTAGACTTAAAGGAGGCGTGTCGTGTGGCATCAACATCAATGGCGAACACATCTCTCACTTGCGATTTGCAGACGACATCGTCATCATGGCAGAAGCGCTGCAGGACCTTCAACTGATGTTGAATGACCTAGCTGATTCTTCTCTACGGATCGGCCTACGGATGAACTTGGATAAAACAAAGGTCATGTTCAATGAACATGTTCTACCGGAACCGATTTCAGTACACGGCACCGTTCTCGAAGTTGTTCAAAAATACGTATACCTTGGGCAGACATTGCAGTTGGGTAGAAAAAACTTCGAGGACGAGGTAAACAGAAGAATTCAGCTGGGTTGGGCAGCATTTGGGAAGTTACGTCGAGTATTAACATCAGCGATCCCGCAGTGCCTGAAGACAAAAGTCTTTAATCAGTGTGTCCTACCTGTAATGACATACGGAGCTGAGACGTGGACACTGACGGCACGGCTGGTCCACAAGCTCAAAGTCGCACACCGTGCTATGGAAAGGGCTATGCTCGGCGTTTCTCTGAAGGATCGAATCAGAAATGAAGTGATCCGACAGAGAACCAAAGTCATCGACATAGCTCATCGTTTTTAGCAAGCTGAAGTGGCAGTGGGCCGGCCATATTAGCCGTAGAACCGATGACCGTTGGGGCAAACGAGTTCTCAAGTGGAGACCGCGTCTCGGCAAACGGAGTGTAGGACGCCCTCAGGCAAGGTGGACTGATGATATACGCAAGATGGCTGGCAGAAGCTGGATGCGAGAAGCCGAAACAGATCACAGTGGCGTGCAATTGGAGAGGCCTATGTCCAGCAGTGGACAAATATGGGCTGATGATGATGATAATTCCAATGATTGTGACACAAAAGTCATAAAACTTGAATATTTTGAACCAGGACACACATATATGCCCGCTGACGGAGTACATGGAGCCATAACTCCTAAAATTACGAAAACACCAAATATTTACCACTTGCAAGATTTTGTTCAAGTTATCACCGATTCTCGCAAAGACTGCCATGTAAAATATTTTGAGCACCAAGAGGTATTTTTGTTTGAAAATGAAACTAAAACAGCGTTTCCAAAAGCGTATAATAGCCTAAAAATTGTGGAATTCCGCGGAGGGGAAACTTCAATATTTGCTAAAAATAACTATGGACAAACTTCTTACACACAATTAAATATATTTCAGCCTAAATTAGTCAAAGAGTTGCAAACTGCCATTGGTAATGGCTTCCAATGTATTACATTTCTAGAAAGAGTTCCTAAGCAAACAGAGCCTAGAGGCATAACACAAGAAAAGAAAGACGATTTAATGAAGATGATTCAAAGTACCTCAACAGAAAGCCTTTTTATAACAATTTACGAGTTAGTAAAAATGTGGTCGATCTCGGTGTTAGCCAGGATAAATGATCTTTAACCTCCAATCGGTATTTGGTGCATATTATTTCCATCCTTTTTTTGTATCCATATACTTTCTTGCTTAGTAAAATTTTGCATGCCTTTCAGATACATCTTTGTTTTATTCTGAACCTTAATTGACAATTTAACTTAAGATCAAGCAAAATAATAAATTCGACACGAAGAATTCAAGTGAATGTGACATTGTGGCTCTTGTATTTATGAGCGACATGTCACAGCAGACTGCCGCAACTCAAATCGCGGCGTTCTGCTTTGATAGTATTTGGACATTGAAAGAAGATTTATCTTGGCATAAGTCATTTTTTGAGTTAAAATTGTTTTTTCCTTCAAGGTGTATATTTTTTTTTAATTACTTTTTGAGCTGAATACTTTAACTACCAGGAAAACTAAATTTGAGGCAAATACGACCATTAACAATGGTTCTACCTCAATGTATAATAAAAAACTTTGCGCGCGATTTACTCAAATCAACGATTTTCAAGTTGCGGCTCTCTGCCTTTACACATTAGTTTACTAACTAGTGAACAGAAGACTAACTAACGTAAAGGCCCATTTAGACAGCTCTATTTTCACTCGAGTAGGCAATGATTGAATGCAACCAACTCCCCGCTGTGAATTGCTGAATCTACTTGTTACATGTCGCGAGAAATTAGCAGCTACAATTTTATTTTATGCTCATACATGATGGATATTTTCGAGATATACACTAATTTTTAAAATGTGATATTCATATACACAAATCAAAAGTGTCTAGGTATAAAGAACATTGTTTGCACTAAAAAAACTAATTTATTTAAATCAAATCTAATCTTCTGTATTGGTCTCCTACCTATAATTCCCCATGCCTGTATCAATGATTTATCACCACATTTTGAGCAAATGAATGAATTCAGTTTTTGTAAAATATATTCTTGATTGCAATCTTCTAAAATGTACTTGATCCCTAGACACTTTTGATGTGTGTAATCTGCACTATGAATACACCATGTCGCTCTGTGTAAATGCTTTGATACAAACAATGTAAATATTGGTTCAATTTAATTCAATTCAATTCAATTCAATTTAAGACAAGGAACTACGTGGGAAAGAGACTACGGCGTAGTAAGCAACGGACTACGCGCTACGGGCCTCGTAGTCTTTTCTCGTTAGGACGTAAACAACAATGTAGACTTTAATAGCTTTTACAACAAACTTGCAATTTGTTATTTTTTACACTTCCACCCTTCTTTGGCGGCTGACCAAATCAGTGACATAGAAATAAAAAAAAAATATTGGAAATACATGCTCGGAGCCAAAGGTTTGGTTGAAAGTGCCGAGTTCGATACCTCTTAGTGAAATTGGTAGAAATTAATTGTAATGTTTATTTCTTCGTTATCATCAAGTGCTATTACATACAGATATACATCAGTAGTATAACACAAAGCTTGATGTGAGTCATGACTGTATGATTTAAAAAAAAAAAGTAAACGTCCCCGGTTTTAAAGGCTTACATGCAACAAATGCTAGATGTAGAAACAACGACCGTTGGGGCAAACGAGTTCTCTCATGGAGACCGCTTCTCGGTAAACGGAGTGTAGGACGCCCTCAGGCAATGTGGACTGATGATATTCGCAAGACGGCTGCCAGAAGTTGGATGCGAGAAGCCGAAAACAGATCGCAGTTTTGCGGAACAGATCTCAATTGGAGAGGCCTGTGTCCAGCAGTGGATAAATATGGGCAGATGATGATGATGATTGCATAATATTAAATATTAAGTTATCACGTAAGTGACTCAGTGATAATAAAGATCATAAAAACTAAACCAACCAATATACACACAACAAAAGTGTCTAGGGATCAAGAACATTTTTAGCTCTAAAAAAAATCTAATTTATTTAAATCATATCTAATCTTCTGGATTGGTCTCCTACCTAATTCCCCATGCCTGTATCAATGACTTACCACCAAATTTTGAATAAATTACAAATGAATTCAGTTTTTGTAAAATATATTCTTGATTGCAATCTTCTAAAATGTACTTGATCCCTGGACACTTTTGATGTGTGTATAACATCTCAATTATCATTTGCATCTGAATATATAGCATATAATATAGTAGCCGTAAAAAATGCCAAATCTAACTGCAACATGGGCAGAGATGACGAACGATAGAGATGAACGGCGGAAAGAAACGTGTTGCGCCGACCACACCCAGTGTGGGATAAGGGCAGGAAAATGATGATGATAGTAGCCGTACACCGCGTATGCACTAGCACTATTTTAATACCCACTCAGGATTCCATCACTTCGAACACGCCAGCATAGAGCGGCAAAAGCAAAGTGCAATTTGCAGATTACATTACATCGACAAACGCACAGACGGCATTAACAACCCACTAACATATGTAACATATAACCTTTGGCACAAAATTAATCCCTGACGCTCCCTACCATGGTGTCCGCGATACGAGAGTGTGGCAGACGCCCCACGCGGCCGCGCGTTTACGACTCGTTTGAACATTTCTCAGATTCCATATCGACCATGAACTGGCTACGTCATATCTAAACCATCAGTATGATACGAGTTTGATTAGTATTACTATGTCAGATAGTTCTTTTTGTTTTAAATATTGCATGAACTTTTAAGATCAGATAGGACCTGTTGCTAGTTCAAAGTCGATACGAAGGGTACAGGCAAAGAACAAGGAATGTCACATATTTTTTTTTTCAATTGGAAGAAACTTATTGACTATGGTACTTTTATTACGAATCATTAGCTTTTAAAGAAAACAACTTGATAGCGCAAAAAAGGCGGTTTTGTTTTTGGTTTTTTTTTTTTTAATCACTATGAACAAGCGTTTGACCACCATCCTGCCTGATGTTAAGCAGCGGTTGAAAGGAAAAAAACTAGGAATGTCCGAAATCAACAGATTAGAACATTCCCTATTATTTGCCTGTACCCTTCATTTACTGTCTGGCGATTCGCCTTGTCTTTTTTATGTGAAATACATTGCGTATTTGTTTGTTCTCTTTCTAACTTTTACATATTATAGTCGGCGTCACCAAGAAAGCAAATTCTGACAAGTCGATTGACATACTTAGCCAAGACTGATATTGTTATACAATATTGGAAAGATTCGATTTATTTTCGAATCGATTTATGAGTGATGTTTTAGTGCCATCAATTATAGTCTTCGTAATTCTTTATGAGCAACGGACAATGCATTCAAAGTTCTTATTGTATTTTCTATTGTTTCTTTTATTATTATTATTCAAGTGAAACTTTTATTACATCGCCTCAAACTATTTCGTCTGTGTGTTGCATGTCGCGTGACGGTCGGCCGCGGATTAGGCATAAAGTGTAAGGCGCTCATAAGCGCTGCCAAGGCCAATATGGCGGCATCTAATCTAGGGTGAAAAAAGTTTCACTTTTTCCGTGTTTTCCTAGAACCACACAACATTTTTTTTTCTCATGTGTGTTTGTTCTTAAGTTGGTAAATAAACATATTTGAAGACTGTTACGTATATTTTGGAAGACTGAAAATTGGCATTGAAAAGTTACCTCCA
This sequence comes from Conopomorpha cramerella, assembly GCA_012932125.1. Lineage (NCBI taxonomy): Eukaryota > Metazoa > Arthropoda > Insecta > Lepidoptera > Gracillariidae > Conopomorpha > Conopomorpha cramerella. The sequence goes on along the minus strand of SJJU01009709.1, from coordinate 10,164 downwards.
TGTTTGATATCTGATTACAAATGACTGGTGTTGCACGTACCATGCCGGGGACCGCTTCCATCTGTTCGCGCACGTGCCGCACGCGCATGTCACGGCCGGCGCAGTCTCGCGCGCAGTGCACGCGCAGCGCTAACTCGCCGGGCAGCAGCGGTGCCAGCAGCGACGTGCCGCGCGCTTCCACCGGCGCCGCGCCCATCCCCGCCGAGCCGCCCTCACTCCCGCCCGCCCCCGCCCACACGCGCGCACCGCACGACAACGTGTTCAGGAACATGATACCGGACTCGTGAGACTGCGGCGGTTGCAGTGTTGAACGCTAGCGAGAGGTAAAATTTTATTATTGTATCTATCGAGAGGAGTGGAGGAAACAGAGGGAGGCCTTTGCCCAGCAGTGGGACACAAAAACGGGCTAAGAGAGAGAGAATATCTATCAGTGTCATGCACTGGCTTTTACGTCAAGGTAGGCAGTAATCCCCACGGATTGACACCTATGTTTAGGTAACTTGTCTTTACGAAATATAGTTACGTACATATCTACTCACCTACAGAACACAGGACCTTCGTTACCCTATGTCGTGAGTACAACAAAAAATCTAACTATAACTCGGGTAGAAAAATACTAAGGTGGGCAGTGTCTTTTTGCCTATATGGTGTGCACGTCACTGGTATCTATCTATGCACACATATGAGGCAGTCAGCGAGCGCTAAAGTGGCCTAACCCTAGACCAACCAGTATGGAAATATAATGGTTTTCAGAATAATGAGTTTAACTTATGTGTGTAGATAATTTATGGAAGTTTATTCTTGCTTGGAGACAGTGTGTATTGCCTGTACACACTGTCTCCAACCTAAATATCCTAAAATTCTCCACCACTTTATGGGACATTTAGGAAGTGAACTCGAGCAAATATAATTAAAAATATACTTTCCGGATCACAATATGTGAAGCGTCTGTGGTCCAGTTGGTCGGATACTTGACTTGTAACCGGGAGGTTGCGGGTTCGAGTCCGGCTACTGGACGTGTACCAAATGGCTCTCTTTTTTCAAAGCATTTGTACGCAACGCAACGCTCGTACGGTGAAGGACAACATTGTGATGAAACCCGCACACCACAAAGTTTGTGAACCTCTTACGGCGATGGGCTCGCCCCCTGTCACGTTGGGTTAAATACGCTTGGTGAACCGTGGGCATTTGCTTATTAGGCAAGTGCCTCTGCCTACCCCGCTTTGGGATTAAAAGGCGTGAAGTGTATTTATTTTATTTTATATTTTAGAACCTTCTGCTGTCATTAATAAGCACAACAAAGAAATAATTAGCGAAATCCGTCCATCCGTTCCGGAGTTATGCCGTGACAAAGTAAAATGGCTTTGATTTTTATATAATAGATAAAATATAACTGATAAATAATATGTCCATATCTCGCGGCGGTTCATGGTATGTGCAAAAATGGAAATGGACAGAGAGATTATCACATGGAAGCTACGGCAGAAGATTAATCTCTAATCATATTTCTGTGTGCACTATGTTTCGCTTTGAAATGTACATCACGCGGGTCGATCCCACTATTTCAATGGTAGTTTTATAATTATTTTATGTTTATTGAAAAAAATCTTAAGGTGGGTACTGACCAATGCAACGTTACAAAGCGTAATGTAACTGTTTAAAGTTGGTTTTGTATAATATAGTTTATTGTCCTGAAAGCACACTAGATGACGCTAGGTGCACTCCTCCTGAATGGCACTAGCGTTTGGTCAAAGACGTAGTATATAAGCCGTGTGTTTTACAATGGAAATATACTCTCTCTCTTGCACTCAACATGTGTTTCATTATTGGAACCGAGTCGGAGCCCTTGGGATCACTGAGCTACGTTGTTCATGGTCCTTCGAGCCGGATTTTAACTAGCATGTTCTGAGTGCTGCTAGTGGTTCTTGCGGTTTTTTTTCAATCGCACCGAGCATTTTACTCATCGAGCTGGTATAAAATCAGTGTAACACGACGTACTGACTGCACGAATGCTCGCCGTGCAACATGTTACATTACACCTCGTAAGTAAGTACCCACCTTTATGTTTGTAAAATGCGTTATAAGACAGTAATATTTTTATTATTGAGAGTAAGAGCGTCTGTGGTCCAGTTGGTCGGACACTTGACTTGTAACCGGGAGGTCCCGGGTTCGAGTCCGGCTACTGGACGTTTACCAATGGGACTCTTTTCAGAGCCTATGTACGCAACGCAACGCTCGTACGGTGAAGGACAACATCGTGATGAACCCGCACACCACAAGGTGTGTGAACCCTATAACGGCGATGGGCTCACCCCCTGTCACGTTGGGTTAAATACTCTTGGTGAACCGTTGGGTACTTGCTTTAGCAAGTGCCTCTGCCTACCCCTCTTTGGGATTAAAGGCGAGAAGTGTATTTTTTTTTTTATTGTCTTCTATACTTAGTAAGACAAATTATTCTTCTCTAGTATATAAATTTAGGGTCTTACAAATAATGGCGAAGATAGAAGGTTCGAATATACACAAAGTTCAACTTAATTTGTCAGTTGTATGTCAAATACGGAATAACCAGTTCTTGCAGACCTATAATAACCGTTGTATAAGTAATAGCGCGTTTATTGGTAAGGGGGTTAATGTATAAAATTTCCATGTCACTATGTTAGTTACCGTACTCCTACGAAACGACTTTACCGATTTTTACCAAATTTTATATGCGTATTCAGTAGGTCGGAGAATCGGCTACTATCTATTTTTTATGCATCTACCAGTTGTGTTTCTCCCAATACACGGGGTACAAAGGATACTTTTTAGAAGATTACAATCAAGAATATATTTTACAAAAACTGAATTCATTCATAATTTATTCAAAATGTGCTGATAAGTCATTGATACAAGCATGGAGAATTAGGTAGGAGACAAATGGAGAAGATTAGATTTGATTTAAATAAATTAGATTTTTTAGACCTAAAAATGTTCTTGATCTCTAAACACTTTTGATGTGTGTATTTAGAACAGAAAAAAATATCCGTTGTAAAATATTTCGTTATTTCTTTTTAATGACTTTAGAAATGGGAACGTCTAGAAGAATAGTGAATCCGAACCTGTAGATTGTATATTTTACAACAACACACACGTTGCCTTCATCCCATGTTAAGTAGCTAAATCACTTGTGTTACGGAATTCAGACAACGAAATATACTTACTTAAATGCGTTTCTTTTTTCTTATAAATACATACTTTTATAAATAAAACACCCAGACACACCCGACAAGTACTTAGAAGCTCATCACCTAAATACCTGTCAGACAGCGGTGGGAATCGAACCCACGACTTTACGGAATAGAGGCAGTTATGCTGACTACTACAACAACGGGCCCGTCAGAAAAGGTACTGGCACGATATCCATTACATCGATCGTTATTTTCAACGTAAACACTGTAGCGCGCGATCACAACCTGTTCTGAACCGTTGGTTCTAGTCAAAACATCAGAATCTCTACAAAAAGTAAAAAAAACAACGGGGAAAAAACGGGAATGTAGGAAAAGGGCGTTATGGGACATACATACATACATACACTTCACGCCTGTCTCCCAGAGGGGTAGGCAGAGACTACAGATTTCCATTCCTGTCCTGACATACCCTTTTCGCTTCATCTATTCATACACGTCCTCTGGTTTCTACCCACCGGTTTTATCTCTACCGGTGCTTAAGCTACGTCCGTTCCAAATTTCAAGTGCGTTTGGGCTGTGCGTTGATATGTCAGTCAGTAAGTCAGTCAGCTTTTACATTTTATATATTTAGATAATCAGTCTGTATTATGATTGTACCTCTATACATCAGTGTAATTATCTTCCGTGCATAATTAATTTTATTTTTAATAATTTTAATTTCCCCGTTTGGGAATTGCGGTTTTTCGATGATCCTACGTGAACCAAGTTAAATGTTTAATTGTTGAACCAAGTTAAAAATTAAATTCCGGGATAAAATTTTGCCTAAATGTTATTGCAGTGTAAAAGGTATCTGCGTGCAAAATTTCATCAAAATCTCTCCAGCCGTTTTGACGTGATTCGCGGACAAACAGACAGACAAGACCTTTTTTTTCCAAAAATATAAAATTCGGCTTCTGTAACGGCAATTTGATATAATACAGTACTAGTGTATTCGAGAGACGTTGTCCTTTCTTAACTATTAATATGAATATAAAATTAGTATAACCTACAGGGTGGTCTGTGCCCAGCAGTGGATGTCACGAAATATAAACTATCCCATCTCTTAAATTGGACGAAATTACATATAAAAATAAATGCCAACTTTTGTGAATATCCGTAGCCTTGGTGAAGAGTTCATTGGGAACAAACATCATGACACTGGATTTTTATATATTAAGACAGATAGACAGATATAAGACTACATACACACATCAAAAGTGTCTAGGGATCAAGTACATTTTAGAAGATTGCAATCAAGAATATATTTTACAAAAACTGAATTCATTCATAATTTATACAAAATGTGGTGATAAGTCATGAGTATGAAATAAATGATTTTGACTTCTGATACAGGCATGGGGAATTAGGTAGGAGACCAATCCTGAAGATTGGATTTGATTTCAATAAATTAGATTTTTTTAGAGCTAAAAGTGTTCTTGATCCCTAGACACTTTTGATGTGTGTAGCTGTGTCCTGAGCGACGTTTCGGGAATTTGATGCCCGCATTTCGGGATTGGCGGAAACAAATCACGACATAGAATGGAGAGATGTAGATTACATTTGGGGAATTCTGGTTAGTGAAAATCGAACCGGAAATCACGGGATAGAACTGTTGATGTAACAAGGTTGGTTTTGTTCTACCTGAGATTTCTTTCAATGAAACGCACACCTGTGTTGTTCAACGATCTATTTAATAATTTTAATAATAATAATTTATTTATTTCATTATCAAACTGTCTTGTACAATCATTTCATATGATACTTCCTTTTGAGCAAGATAGTTGCTTGTATTAGGAAGCACCGCTCTTCTTAATGCACTTTAATTAAGACTACATAGCTAAAATACATTGGTATGTACTTTTTTTTTTTGACACTAAACTTTGAATCAAACGTACCTACTTACTGATGTATCTCACTATATCTACATATAGGTGTGTATCGTTCACAGGAGGCGCAAAGCGCGCGTTATTTGAGTCAACAAGAACACCGTTGGTCTTACTCATGTTTCAATCCGTTCCCGTGAAATAATAATAATAATAAGCCCCCCAAAACCCAACCTTACGTCCGAGCTGACCATCTATGCTCACGTGGGGGGCGGACAGTGTACAATTAAAACTTACACGGCCAACAAGGCAAGGGTATTTTAGGTAAAATGGAGACAAGAAGTAAGAAAAAACGATTAGGGCCGCTTCCCGGAGATCGTCGGGGCACACCTGGAGCCGATGCTGGGTGTCACAGCATGCGAACCATCGGCAGCGAGGAGCTGAACAGGCGGGCATTTGCTGGGGTTCAACCCGAAAATGTTACAGCCGATGACCACCTTTCACCCACATCACCAAATCATAGTTTGTTTTCTTATGAAAGCCATTCATCACGTCATAGTTTCTCTCAGCCAACTTCACCAATCTCACCTTCATCTTCATCAACCACTTCTTCAACTACGACAGCTGTTGTACAGGAGGCAGTCGCCGATATCCCTGTACCCACTGTCGCCAGGAATCGCACGCGTCTCAAATGGACGGAAGACATGAACCGCTCCATATGGCGTGCGTATCTCATAGCGTCAAATCTGGAGCATGACACCAGAGCATGTTTACCAGAAATGCATCGAATATTTAACTCACAATTTCCACACATCAACGTTTCAAGGCAAAGAATTGGAGATCAAAAAAGAGCTATAGTTAGGAGAAATTTACTATCCCAGAACACGCGCGACGAAATTAGATTAGAAGTTACATCACAAGCAAGTCACAATACACTGAAAGTACACCACAAAATCATACTTCTCACACCTTGCCCATACCAACTACCACAAGACAAAGAATGGTCTGGACCAACGACATGAATGAGACAATAATAAAGAGCTATTACAGAATTACTAGACTAGAATCAAATAGAACTGCATACAGACCCATACTACACGCCGCTGTTACAGCGGCTTTCACACAACTTGCACATGTCTCGGAACAAAGAATCTCAGATCAACTTAGGGCCATTATTAATAATAAATATATATCGGAAGAAAGGCTTCAGGAAATACGGGACCAAATAACGTTAGAGTTAAATCTAGATAACTGCACACAGACACAAGACACACAGACATTCATCACCACTTACCACACTGACCACTCTCATTCTAGTCAAGAAACTCAAATCGAAAACCGAAGTGAAATTCTAAATGCCGAAAATCAACAATCTAATCTCAAGTTAATGTCAGAAAATTACATAAACGAAGTAGGAGATCTATTTACAAAAACTCTAGATTATTTTAAACTTAGCGCACCAACATCTAGACCGTGCATACCCAAACAAAAGCCGGGCCGAAAATTTGCAATTACAGTACACACGATCAACGAAAAAATTATCCCCAAATATTTATCTAATCAGGTTGACTTTGAATCCTTACAGACCATGATATACTCTGCATCCTATACTGCGGTTATATACAACGGTGGATTCTCCACTTACCTTTAACAATAGAAAAATACCCGAGTGGCAATATCGTCTTGAAAAGAGAATTAAACGATTAAGAGCTGATATTGGAAGAGTGACACAATATATACGAGGTAATGGCGGTTTTGTACTCCAACGACACATTGACCGTATAAAAATGCAACACAGAGTACACTCACAACACGAACCTGACAACACAGACATCTCTCATTTTCTAGACACCCTAAAACAGAAACTGAATGCTTTAGCAAGTAGGTTACGCAGATACAAATTCACGACACTCAGAAAAACACAAAACAGGTTATTTTGCACAAATGAAAAACAGTTTTATAGGACTCTAAGCAACAAAAATAATAGTAATAGTAGTCCAACGTTCCCAACAGAAACACCTTCAGTCGAAGAATTACATTTATTTTGGTCTAATATCTGGACAAATCCAGTCGAACATACTGTTAGTGATTGGGTAGTCCAAGACAAAGAACACATTCAGAGTATACCTACAATGGATTTTGACGAAATGACAAATGACGTTCTCAAATCAGTTATAGCAAAAACCCACAACTGGAAGGCTACAGGTTCGGACAAAATTCATAATTTTTGGTACAAAAAATTCACTTGCACTCACACAACATTACTCACACACATAAATAACTTCATAAAAAACACAATGCCTAAATACATTACACAAGGAACTACTTACATGCTACCTAAAGACATAACACGACACAAAAATCCAGCTAAATACAGACCAATAACTTGTCTATAGAACATCTATAAAATAATAACATCATGCATCACCCACATTATTTACAAACACGCAGACACACATAACTTACTCGCAGAACAACAAAAAGGTTGCCGAAAATTCAGCCAGGGTTGTAAGGAACAGCTAACGATAGACGCTATAGCATCCAAACAGGCTCTCCGTAAGAAAAAAAACATCTACACTATGTATATTGATTATAAGAAAGCTTTTGACTCCGTACCACACACTTGGCTCACTTACATCCTTCAACACTACAAAGTTCATCCAACTGTTATCGCTTTCTTGAACACAACCATGGAAAACTGGAACACCATACTTAAGTTATACAACGATACGATTCATATTAGACGTGGCATATTCCGAGGAGATTCTCTAAGCCCGCTCTGGTTCTGTCTTGCGCTGAATCCACTATCCAATCTTTTAAATGCAACGCAAAAAGGTTTTAAAATCAAATTTCGCAATTCCCAACATACTCTGTCTCATTTATTATACATGGATGACATTAAATTATATGGTACAAATTTAACTGAAATACAGAAACTTGCAGACATAACTCAACAGTTCTCTTCTGACATCCATATGGAATTTGGTATAGATAAATGCAAGATACAATCCATTAAGAAAGGCAAAGTGGAAAAAAACTCGTATGAACTTACCAGTGGGGAACAAATAGGACCAGTAGACAACGAAATTCGATACAGATATTTAGGGTACTATCAAACACAACAAATACACCAAAAAGAGACCAAAAAAATAATTACCTACACAAAATTTCAGACTTAGACATCACAAAATTTTTAATACACATTTAAATTCACGCAGTACAGTAAAAGCGATTAATTCATTTGCCATCCCTATCCTGACATATTCTTTTGGCATTATTAATTGGTCTCAATCAGATTTAGCAAAACACCAGCGCATTATAAATACAGTCATGACTAAACACAGAAAACACGTTTGCACAAGTTGCAGCCATTATTCACCAATACCTCGCTTTTAAATATAACATAATCACAGATAAATTACCTTATTATAAATACTCGCCGCAGACTATCCTAGACTCAGCAGACTTTAAGCTTTATTGGGACAGGACCATTATAACTGACAAAACAATACACTTCAACCGACCAGACATAACACTTCACGACAAAAAGAACAAAACCGTTTACTTGATAGATATTGCTGTACCTAACACACACAATCTCTCCACCACACATACAGAAAAAATAACTAAGTACACAGACCTAGCTATAGAAATTAAAACACAGTGACAGGTGCAGACAGTCAAAACAGTTCCGATCATACTTTCATCTACAGGCGTCATCCCTTACACACTACACGATAGTTTAAAAACTCTCAATGTCACGAAAACAATTTATACATTACTCCAAAAAGCTGCAAGACTGAATATCTGCCGTATTGTACGGAAATTTATGGGTAAAGACCATGAATTATAAATTTAAATGTACGTATTTTAGGTAGGAATGCAAACTTAAGCACTTGGCATAAGCTCGTGCCAAAGAACCTAAAGAGGTTTATCTTTATTTCTCTCTTAAAGAAGAGAGAAATAAAGATAAAAAACAATAATAATAATAACAACGTTTACACATTCGCGTGGAATACTTCATGGTATTTAAACCTTACATGCTTGTATACTTCAACAATCTACTTACTGTACAATTGGCAAAAAATATGGTAGCTTAGGACAACAAACAGAAGAATACAAATTCTTCTTTTCGACACGAGCAGGTGATCCATGGATTGAGGCGTTGCAGGGCATTCGCATAGAACATAAGATGATAACGCCACCTCACTAGGTTGTATTGACCTAACATAAATATAAAAAGCGCTAAAAACGTTTTGATGCATATTTTTGTATGATTAGTTAACTTTTTTCCCTAATTAAAGGTACAAAAACTTTGTCATGACTTAATAAATTGGTGATCCTATACTTGCCTATCTGTTTTATCATAAACTATTTTTGTTATCTCACAGCCAAGGATTGACTAATCGACATACTTTTTTTATTTTGTTTTATATCATGTCAGTCCGTAAAAACACGTCAGTCCACTCAATCAAACAGTTTGATATCAGAGTGTGTCGTTCAATCAGTCCTTCACTGACCCTACGTTATGTTTGTTAAAATAAGGTTTAGAAAGGTTAGGTACGTACTTTGTCGTCAATCCTGATTGTGTCTATTTTCCCTACTCATTCAGAAAGATTATTAAGTTAAGTACTTGCCTATGGAAAATAAAATTATCAAAAACTTACGTAGTGACCAGTTTTTTTTTTATATTAGAGTATCCCGAACATGATAAAATGTCTACGGTTATATTTTTTATTTAAATTAAGCATTACTAATCGACTTTGACTCGAAAGAAACCAATAACGTAGTGTATAGAAAGCGTAGAGTCGATAACAGTCAGAGCGAAAACCATCCGGCATTTTAAAAATTACTGTTTCCAATATTGTCATGGAAGAAGTATACAGCACCACATCGTAATTGTATAGTTTACCGCCCGGCAGTCGTTGATGGTACCAAATAATAAACTCCCGATTTTAAATGTTCGTGTCGAGCCCTTCCATTTGATACCCCACTTGGACATATTTAACCAATTTAAATTTTTCATCCCCACTTTCGACCTCCATAACTTTTGTGTGGGTGAACAGATATCGATCAAACATAGCTAAGAACACGCTCGGTTAAATCAGCTTTCAAACAACAACAAAAATCGGATC
>SJJU01009708.1:0-10749 GCA_012932125.1 Conopomorpha cramerella | reverse complement strand
TGTTTGTATGGGAACATTTTAATTGTCAATATCTTGGAAACTGCTCAAAGTTTCTCCGTCACAAATTCAGGTTATCATTACCGACCCCGTCACTAAAACTGGAACGTATTCCGAAGGTCGAAGACCATCAGGCAGCGGAGATACATGTGTCCAGCCAGCTTGACGTTCAGGCTGGCTGGACACCAAGTTTTCACTGATTTCTCGTAAACCTTCAAATGTGACGCCATACATTCAACGTTATTGCCGTCACAAATTGCGTCACTAAAACCTTATAAAGAAACCGTATTCCAAAACGCTCCAATTCATCAGATTCAGAGGTGTCCAGCCAGAATGTTACTACGTAAATTCAAGCTGGCTGGACACAGATTTTTGCATTTTTTCTATTAAACCGCTGTAAGTATCACAAAACTTTTGGCTCTATGGCTGTCACAAATATTTGTGACGGCCGTTGATAAACAAACACTTGTCAAAATCACTTCCATGGCCGAGATTGAGAGACCAGCGAAAAGGCGTTTTTCAAGCTGGCTGGACACTTTTTCAATCGATTATCTAAGTCTCTGTAGCGCCACAAATTCTGAAGTAAGGATGTTTAGCCGTCACATTTAGTGGCCTATTGACCTGCTTAATTGTGACCCATTTGAAGATTTGTCCAGCCAGCCTGAGCCACTGGTGAGGCCACCCCGTTGTTACATATTATTAAAAATACTAGTGGACCCGACAAACGTTGTTCTGTCTTAACTATTAATATGAATATAAAATAATAATCTCCACAGTGGCCTGTGTCCAGAAGTGGATGTGACTTTATATTAATTTTCTCTACGTACAAAACTTCTCTTGACTTCCACGAATAATTCAAGACTAAAATTAGCCAAATCGGTAAAGGCTTTGTTGAGTTATAACATTACAACGTAAAGTGATTTTATGTATGCAAATATATCTGTATATACTCGTTCCTAATTCGTGTCTACTCTGGACGATATCGACATGTTTTGCAACTCGTCTCTTTGAATCATGCATTTTTCTCTTAAAATTCACTTAAAGATAAGAACTTTACCAAGTTTTACTTGAAACAAATTAGAAAGGAGTCAGGTTAGGACGGAGACAAGTTTAAGAGAGAGGACAAGTAAGAAAATGGCAAATTAAAAAAGAGACGGGCTGGGAAAGTGAGAAGATTAAGAAAATGTCTTAGTCGTCCGGAGGGGTAACGACCGATGAAGAGCGAACAAGTAAGTAAACATAAAAAAATTCGCTAATATTAGGAAGGTTAGTAGGTTCCGCTACGGACATACATTTAACAGTGTTGGAGAAATTTCTATCGATAAAGTGGTCGATAAACATGAATTTGTTAGTTTAGTTTTTTTCAAACGCTGGAGGGTTCTATCATGTTCATTAAAGTCCATGTACACTAATTTATTTTTTCCATGTACACTGATTAATTTCCACTGCGGGATTTTGTTACTCCCTGTATATACGTATATGTTTACATACCTACGTAGATATTGTACAAAGGTATACAAGGTCCAATTGTTAATGAACTCAAGAAAGCCACTCAGCTCATATTACCAAACAATTCTCCCTGAGGAATCAATGTCAAAAGAGGAAAAAACCTCTCCATGTACAGTGTCAATCAGCTGATCGATAAGTTTGTAGAAGAGGTAATTTATTTTTCGTTTATGACAGGGTTGTTTGGGGAAAGTTGTTTGGTATCATGAGCTCAATGACAATCCCAAGTTTTGCCTACGTTCTTTATTCAATGTTATACTGCGTGTAAAAGGACCCCGAGCAATGGCATTAGAAACGTTGTTGGGCTCGTCAATATGAATTTCAATCACATACAATATCTCCATAAGCACAAAAAAATTGTTATTGTGTATGGAGATGACAATTTTTTTTTCGCCATAGTAAGTTAAAAAAGTAGTAGTTAAAAACTCTAGCTCTCTGAAGTGTTTCGCTAAGGGTTGCCCTTAACTGTTTTTGGCTGGTCTTAACTTTATCCCATATTGTAAACGCCTATAGACGTTATAACAATAAAACATTTATTGTGTATATTTTACTGTCCGCCAATGTGTTAATCACAAGTTATCACACCTATTCTGGATATTTTTAGCTAGTAACTATTTTGATTACATAATACATTGTATTGCGGGACAAAATCGTAGGATAACTATTGCAACCATAGTAAAAAATATATGTACGTACATACATAGATAATATTTATAAATAAAAAAACGAAATATATCATTTATAATTTGACTTACGTCCTCTTGTCCCATTTAGCATATTGGTATTAATAATTACTGCACAATTTAACCCAAACCGTCACAATACCAACTAGGTTAAAATTTAACTTGGTATAATAGTATGTCCTCACATCACACTTTATTCAGGATATTTCTAGGTAGTAACTATTTTGATTACATAATACATTGTATTGCGTGACAAAATCGTAGGATAACTATTGCAACCATAGTAAAAAATATACAATCTCTTGGAAGAAGCCACCTTGCGAAATTGACCAAAGCAAGAGGAGAAGTCGTCACTTCGAAGCCGTCAGTCCTTTCGGAAGTTGAAGACTTCTATGGCCGGTTGTACGCATCGCATGCATCTCGTCCTGATCCCGAAAATGGGGACTCTAAAGCCACATTAACACGCCACTTCACCGAAGACCTGCCAGAAGTCAGTGCTGGCGAAATTGGGATCGCTCTTGGACAGCTCAAAAACGGAAAAGCTCCAGGAGAGGATGGCGTTACAACAGAACTATTAAAGGCTGGAGGTAAACCGATATTAAGGGAGCTCCAAAGGCTTTTTAACGCTGTCCTTTTCGAAGGGAGAACTCCGGAGGCGTGGAGTAGAAGTGTGGTCGTCCTGTTCTTCAAAAAGGGAGACAAAACCCTGTTGAAGAACTATCGACCCATTTCTCTTCTAAGCCACGTTTACAAGCTGTTCTCAAGAGTGATCACAAACCGTCTTGCGCGAAGACTCGACGAATTTCAACCTCCGGAGCAGGCTGGATTTCGGAGCGGTTATGGCACCATAGACCACTTCCACACAGTGCGGCAGATCATAGAGAAAACTGAAGAGTATAACCTGCCCCTGTGTCTAGCATTCGTGGACTATGAGAAGGCCTTTGACTCGGTTGAGATCTGGTCCGTTTTGGAGTCTCTGCAGCGTTGCCAAGTTGACTGGCGATACATCCAAGTGATAAGATGCCTCTACGAGGCTGCCACTATGTCCGTCCAAGTACAAAATCAGCAGACAAGTCCCATACCATTGCATCGTGGAGTGAGACAAGGGGATGTTATTTCCCCGAAATTGTTCACTAATGCAATGGAGGATATGTTCCGGATGCTGCATTGGAAAGGACGTGGCATCAACAGCAATGGCGAACACATCTCTCACTTGCGATTTGCAGACGACATCGTCATCATGGCAGAAACGCTGCAGGACCTTCAACTGGTGTTGAATGACCTAGCTGATTCTTCCCTACGGGTCGGCCTACGGATGAACTTGGATAAAACCAAGGTCATGTTCAATGAACATGTTCTACCGGAACCGATTTCAGTACACGGCACCGTTCTCGAAGTTGTTAAAAAATACGTATACCTTGGGCAGACATTGCAGTTGGTTAGAAACAACTTCGAGGACGAGGTAAACAGAAGAATTCAGCTGGGTTGGGCAGCATTTGGGAAGTTACGTCGAGTCTTAACATCAGCGATCCCACAGTGCCTAAAGACAAAGGTCTTCAATCAGTGTGTCCTACCTGTAATGACATACGGAGCTGAGACGTGGACACTGGCGGCACGGCTGGCCCACAAGCTCAAAGTCGCACAGCGTGCTATGGAAAGGCTATGCTCGGCGTTTCTCTGAAGGATCGAATCAGAAATGAAGTGATCCGACAGAGAACCAAAGTCATCGACATAGGTCATCGTTTTAGCAAGCTGAAGTGGCAGTGGGCCGGCCATATTAGCCGTAGAACCGATGACCGTTGGGGGAAACGAGTTCTCGAGTGGAGACCGCGTCTCGGCAAACGGAGTGTAGGACGCCCTCAGGCAAGGTGGACTGATGATATACGCAAGATGGCTGGCAGCTGGATGCGAGAAGCCGAAAACAGATCAGTGGCGTGCAATTGGAGAGGCCTATGTCCAGCAGTGGACAAATATGGGCTGATGATGATGAAAAAATATATGTACGTACATAGATAATATTTATAAATAAAAAAACGAAATATATAATTTATAATTTGACTTACGTCCTCTTGTCCCATTTGGCATATTGGTATTAATAATTACTGCACAATTTAACCCAAACCGTCACAATACCTACTAGGTAAAAATTTACTTGGTATAATAGTATGTCCTCACATCACACTATTTTTTTATTTCACAATAAAAATAATAAGCTATACCGTACGTGATTGGTAATGGACCTATCGCGTATCGCGTAGGATCCCTATAGTGTGATGTAGATAGTTATCACTCATTCTCCTATTGTAACCAATTAACTTTATCAAGTACCTACTAGAAAATAGATTGATATTAAACGTCACCATAGGATTACTAATACTGACTGACAACACCGTGCTTTACTGGAAACATATCAATAAAAAATGTTTCATTCGTCGTGCCACGTATTTACATACACTCACTGTGAAGCAGTCTCCACACGGCGATATTATCGCCGCGATGCGACGGCCATCAAGCATTTGTTAAATTAGTATTAAGTATTATTTATGTTAAGTATACTTAGCAGTACGCCTTGGTGATTTGAAAAGATGCCAGTTTCTTCCCGGTTCTTCTGGCCAGTAAAAGAAATTAATTCGAACCGGGGACGATTACTTTTGTTTTTAAAGTCATAAATGACGTTCATCAAACTTTGTGTTATGCTACTGTATATCTGTATGTTATAGCACTTATAACGATGAAATAAAGAAATGTTGACTGAGTTTGACCTGCACGCCAGAAGCTGGCGACGTTTGCCTCGAGAATTTCAATACAAAGCGGGAGTGAATTTTTTATTTCGGGTATTTCCGATCCCTACCCGTTTCTCAGTTTTTACCCTAGGGTAAACGTATGTCCGAGAATTGACCCTCGATTATACCAGCCAGTCATTATAGCCAGTCCAGGGCTATCAGTGCGATTCGCGTTACTGACATACTTGGACGGGTTGTCAGTATTTTTTAGAAGAGGTTACTATCTAATCAATTATTATGCTTTCAAGTGTATTGGTAGTCAACTGTACATTAGCGGGGTGATGAATGGGAAATTAATATAGATCAAGATTCCTATTAATTTACCCCTCCATTAATTTAGCTTGGGGTAAACTCACATACATATCCCAGCTTTCACCCGAGGGTGAAAACTCAAGGGTAAGAGATCGGAAATGCCCATTATTTCAATCACAAGTTTTTTTTCATATGACCGGTGTCAATGTTCATTGTATAAGTATATGGTTTATTAGGTTTTAAAATATATGTGACATTTCGGTTATTTTCTCTGATGACTTCCTAAATAAAAAGCAAGATACAACTATAAAATTAAAGTCTGTCAAATATATTTTGGTAAACTGTATGAGCAGTTACACGGCGCAATATCGGAGCTTGCAGGCAAACAGAGCGAAGCTGTATCACAATGACATTAATTCACTATTATATCAACGTCATAATATTAACATAACTATGTACTTACTGTCTGAGACTAGACCAGCCCATGTTTAATATTTTAATACAATACAACGACGTGTAACTATACATTGCGACATAAGATCGGATATACAGAATAACTTACACACTTATAACAGGGAGAACTATGTATATATATATATAAAGGATTTTTTGTTACCACTATTCATAATCTAATTATTTTAGTTTAAAAATCATCCCTAACTAAATTAATCCCACCAACAAATTTATTTCGAAAGATTCTTCACTGATAGTTGAAGTAGGGCCGATAAAATTAAGATTTTAACTTACTTCAAGGGCTCGTTATGATCTATACTTGCATTTTTGCTCGTGTTACAGAACTCAAACCCTGTATAAGGTGGGTCGTCCAAAGGATATGAAAATATCCCGGTAACTGATTATTACTGGGTTCATGGAATAGTGAACTGATTATGTAAAATGATTAAATCTGCGCGATTTATCAAATACTTCTGTGTGGCTGGTTAGTTGTAATGAAATGTGAATGCAGTGTCATTTTGTTTTAATCAATTGAAACTGTCTCTCACGTCGTTATCGTTTTCGAATTGAAGTTGTCATTAACAATTGAAGCAAATATCGCTTGGTAAAAGTTAAATGGATTACAATACAAGGCAGAATCATTTAGGACGATAACCAGCGTGAACTTCTTTTTACAGTGCACAATTTTAAAATTGTCTATATTATAATTGTCCTCATATTCCCGAATAACATTGAACAAAATGATCCACTGTTACTGTATGGATAGTGTACAAAACTGGTCACATTACAAGGAGCACTTGTGCGGTTTCATCTGGAAGACTGCGCCTAGCGCGAGATGGTCGGAGGCGTACACGTGGTTCGGTATGACGCCGAGCGCTTCACATTGCTGCGCCGTCGGAAGCCGCAGCCGCTCAACCAGACTCAGGTTGCTGTACCGACTGCAAAAACAGCGTAGAACATGACTGTCATCATCATTCATATCCATTTTATACTCTCAATATTCATAACACAGCCACTTAGAAAAACCGCGTTCCGACTTTTTTAATTTCCCACTGTGTGCACAATACGATCTATCTATACAGATCGTATTGTGCCTCAGCTGAATATAGACCTACCAACTTAGCAATTGTTTGAAATAAACGTAACACTTTGGCAAGGAAGCATGACACCTAGCATCTTAATTAGTGGAAATGGTATTACGCTGACAATATGTCCATCACCACATGGGGTATTCATAACAGCGCGTCTTGAAAAACGCGACATGAATTTAATAGAGTAATATAATTAATAGAGTACCTAAAATATATGTAGTCGACAGTTATCCAGTATTCCTGGAAGGTGGTTGCCTCGGTCTCGCCGTTGGGCTTGTATCGGTCGTAGGCGGAGATGAGGCCGAGGCCGTGCTGCACCGTGCTGCTATTGAAGAGCGCGCTGAACTCCTGCCCGCACTCCGATACTACGGGCCCGCGCTCGCCGTACTCCGAGTTGTACAACTGTCATACGGATTAATTCAACTTTAGTGGAGTGAGTATATTCTACGCATGACGAGGAGGTAATGTGAATGCATCACATGGACGCGACCATAGACGCGCAGCTTTACTGCTACAACCCCTCACCCCCTAGCGGCGGATAAGCAAACATTGCCGAGACTCGAATTGCGGTTTTTGGAATTTGAATACCAATTTGTATCAACTGGTATTACGCAAGATGATACCACGAAATTGACGTACTTCGCATCAAGACTAGGAAATACGGCAAACAGGGCGTCCCAAACCTATGGGGCATGATATTTATCTTCGGTAGTGAATTTCGCTCAAAAAAGACCATGTAATTTTTAAAAGTTAGTATTTAATTTTTTACATACATACATACACTTCGCGCCTGTCTCCCAGAGGGGTAGGCAGAGACTCCAGATCTCCATTTGTCACGGTCCTGACATACCCCTTTCGCTTCATCTACATTCATACATCTTTCATACATGACCTCCGGTTTCGAGTACTTTTCACGCCACCTTCGGCCAGGCCATCACCAATCTGGTCTGTATATGTCCTTCTGGGGCGACCTCTACTCACCCGGCCCAATACATCACCCATATCAATCGACTTTCATCCATTCTCTCCATATGCCCAAACCACCGAAGCATGCCCTTTTCGATCTTGGTCACTACGTCTTCCTTCAAACCGCAAGTTTCCCTTATCACACTATTCCTTATCCTGTCATTCAATGTCACACCTTTCATGCTCCGCAATGACCGCATTTCTACGGCATTGACTTTACTTTTATGCTTCTTCTGCCATAACCAACTTTCACTCCCGTACATTAAGGTAGGTGCCAGTACAGCGTCATGGACAGCCAATCTTGCCTTTTTCGACATGGATTGGCTCTCCATAACACTGCGAAGGGCACCGTTAACCTTATTACCCGCACTCACTCTTCTTTCAATATCTTTGTCAAACTTTCCATCACTTGTAATTAGAGATCCCAAATATACAAACTCATCCACTTGTTCAACTTTCTCACCGTCAATCATGCACTCACAAATTGTCCTTTCATTATTTTCGACTACCATTACTTTGGTCTTACTAGCATTCACTTTCATTCCTTTCCTTTTCAATGACTCATTCATACAAAAATAATAAATACACTTCACGCCTTTAATCCTCATTCATACAATTAATCATCTGATGCAATTCATACGCCGACGGTGCAAGAAGAACTTGATCGTCAGCATATAAAAGGCATTTGATGATTAAACCACCCATATCTAGACCCCAACCACGTCCTTTCAGATCTTCCAAACAACTGTCCATGAACAAATTGAACAGCCACGGAGACGCTACGCATCCCTGTCTGACACCTCTATGGATGCCAACCCAGTCTGAGTAGGTCCCGTTTACCCTGACACAGGCACTGGAATCATCATAAAGTGATTTCAAAGCCCGCACCAAGGTCCTGTCCAACCTGAACCGGGACAGCAGCAAGGTCCACAACCCATTCCTGGGTACCCGATCATAAGCCTTCTCTAAGTCCATGAAAGCGCAGAAAACCTTTTGGTTTTTAGCCAAAAACTTCTCCGTCACCTGGCGCAAAGAGAAGACTTGGTCAGTGCATCCCATTCCCTTCCTAAAACCAGCTTGTACATCCCAGATTTTTTCATCAGTCTCACGTATTACCCTTTCGATCAACACTTTTGCATACATTTTGCCGACGATACTAAGAAGGCTGATTCCTCGGTAATGTTTGCAATCCTGCTGTGAGCCCTTAACCTTATACAGTGGAACGATTACGGCTTTGCACCAATCACTTGGTACTCGGCCGTATCGCCAACATGCATTAAAAATAAGGTACAGCAGGTTCGCCACCCCCGCACCACCAGCCTTCAGCATCTCCAGCGAAATCCTATCATACCCAGCCGCTTTTCCATTTTTCATTCCTTTCATAGCCTTGAAAATTTCATTCATAAGTATCTCACTTGTATTCTCTTCGCCATCCATATTACCCGCATCAACCAAAGTCGACGCGGTGCTACATTCAAACAAATTTTCAAAGTATTCCTTCCATCTTCTTACAACCATATTTTCTTCATTCAAAAATTTTCCATCCTTATCTCTAATTGCTTTCATGCTATGATTCTCTGACTTACTTCTGGCTGACCGGACTAGTTTCCAAAATAGCCGAGTATTATTTTGGAAGTTGTCAGAGAACCTCTTTTCATTCCTCTCTTTTAACTCAATCTTCTTACGTACAGCGGCTTTACGGCTCGATAGCCGACGTAAGTGTACAAAAATTGCCCTTATTTTATGGCATCATTCAATATTAACGTAATATGAATGAGTCAAATTTCAAGAAAGTTATTAACAAGCACCCGGTTCATTAAAATAACTATATTAAGCACCCGGCTCATTAAAAGATTAGCGATTTGGGTAAGACAAGAGGGATCACGGAATACGGCATTTCCGTGTATGTTTTTAATTTGATTAAAATTATTCATTTCACATTGTTCATTTCTTTTACAATACTATGACATTTAAGCAGATTTATTATTTTTACGCTGTTCTTTAGATTGGCATCATTAACGGGGGGTGATTTTTAAGTCGATCTCCAGACGAAGAAAATCTATGAATGCAGATTCTATCTTTTAAAAATAACAAAGTCTTCTTTGAGCAAAACTAACTACCTACGATATTTAAGATACCTCCCCTTCATCTCCCCATAAGTTTCGGGACGCCCTGTATACACGGGATGCACAATTTGTCCAAGTTCGGTTCATAAATCTTGTTCAAATCGATGACTGAAAATGTTATTAGATAGAATTGTCCTTACTTAATAGTTGCACAATTTACCTTGAGATCCCTGTAGGAGGTGTGTTTGTCACCCTTCTGTCGGGCGAGGTAGACTGCGAGGTGCTGGCAGTTGTCCGTGACACCGATTCGCTGCCAATCTGACGTGTCACGCTCTGCACTGAAATACGTGTGTTGTCTATATTATAATAAGCGGAAGAGTTTGTGTCTTTAAAAATGAAAGTCTACTGTTGATAGACTATAATGATACAGGTTTATTTCTACAATTATTGCTAATACGGACGAGGACATTTTGACAGCTGTAACTGCTAGATAATAATATTTTAGACAATATGCAACTGCAAAGCGTGAGAAACAAAAAACGATCACTCTATCGCAAGTTTCATGTCCCCAATACGTGCCTGTCAGCTTAACGAGGAAAATTTTATCAACGTTAGAGCAAACGAACTTCGGAAATCGTGTTCAAGAATATAGCGTTGGACGTTCACGTTAAATGTTGAAAGATCCCGTAGGCAAACGAATCTATGGGTTCAACTACATTAATGTATAATAATATTGAGATATGTTATAATTATTGAAAAATAACACAAGAAAAAGGAACACTGAGACCGACTTATACGTATGTTCCTGCAACATAACGGTTCAGTAATATCCTTAACGTTCAGACACCGTCATGAACTAAGATGATTCTGTATAGATGTTATGGTCGCTAGTTTATACGATATCTGCACAATAATTTGTAGAAGTACTAAAAAAATATTTGCATAAGTAATA
>SJJU01009707.1:0-14980 GCA_012932125.1 Conopomorpha cramerella | reverse complement strand
TCCCAATACACAGGGTACAAAGGCGACTTATTATGGCAAAACGAATGTTTGCCGGGACAGCTAGTCTATATATAATAGTCAAAATTGTGATTGTAACTTGTCTGTAAATGTCATATGTTGAGTGTTTTTTTATGTGCACCTGTGACGTGACGTGTGTGACATTGATTCGAATATGACCATTTATAGTATAGTTCTATACATAGTTATAGTATCGTATATAGTTCTCGCAAAAAGTACGGAATGGATTTCAATTACACTTTGAGCATTGTTACACATACAATAATATGGTACAGAGTGGGGCCTGTAACACGAGCAATAAAGTTATTCGACCCCAACAAGTTAGTCTTATATAGATATTACAAACTATGTGGTTTCGGAATCAATTGAGTTTAAAGTTTATACCCATAATCAATTTAACTAACATTGCGATGTTACCGTGATGTCAACTAAATGTTAGTCAAGACTCAAGAGCGTTTTGAAAACAAAGGAACGTCCATTGTTTGTGTGATACATTTTTTAGGGAAGACCCTTGTTTGAAATGGATTTTGAACGTGTAACATCATGTCGGATATGAAGAGTGATATCTGAATTTTTTTTGCCAATGTAGCTCTATATAGTTACTTATTATACACATGAAGTATTAGTACTGATATGGCGCCAATAAAACTACATATTATTGGATAGTTGTTTGATCTATTGTTTCTAAAAATGGTTCATACCTTGTTCTCAATCTACATCGCTAGAATATGTAGAAATAACATACATACGACGGAAAGTGTGCCAAAAGTAGATCTATGACTAACCGAGTAAGTTGAAGCATATAGCGTCGGCGACGCTCACGACGACGGCCTGACCCACCCACGAGACGATCATCATTAGGAAGAACATCCAAAACTGGTGCGTGTACTGCGTAGAGTCCTCGCTCGTGCTCTCGTACGCACCGTGCAACATCTCACTCAACTGACGAACAAAATAATATTTTCATCAATCAATCTCATCGGTAACAGTTCTAAAAATAAACGCCAGCAATCCAAAATTGAAAGAGAAGTTTCAGTTTTAGTTAGTTTAGTACATTACTGATTAAAATAAATTATGATTGACATACAACATTTGAGAGGTTTACTTTGACCCGAACTTATGGTCGTGTTTTGATATATGTTACAATTTGGTAATGATGTTTGAGAAAATGTAAGTAAAGAGCCAATGTGTTTGGACAAGGGTTTTTAATTAATTTGTCACAAGTCACTATTTAAAAAAAAAGATATGGTAATGTTACGAAAACAAATAAAACTCACCAATTCATTATCACAGGTAATATTGCACGACGTTTTGAATAGACTAGAGGCGTTTTCATATTGTGGTTGCGCAGGACAATACGGATAGTGCTCAAGAACTAAAAAATAAAACAATATTATGTTGACCAACATATCACATTCTTTTTTTCACATGCACATTTTTTTTAATATGAACAAACCAAAGAAAATAGTGAACGAACCATATTTTCATTCTGTACGTTTTCTTTACAACGCACTGACCCAGGACTTCAAGGAGTGGATCGGTGTAATAATTAAAATCTAAAAATAAATATACACTTAACGCTTTTTATCCCAAAGAGGGGCAGGCAGAGGCACTTTGTTAAGCAAATGCCTAATGTTCGCCAAGCATTATTAATTAACCCATCGAGACAGGAGGCCCATTGCCATTATAGGGTTCACACACTTAATGTCAAGTATATTTTTTTGTTCTATATATTTTTTTTATCAATAGAAGAGACAATATCGTTCCAACCTATTTCAAAAAGGAGGAAGTTGTCAATTAGTATATACGATTATTCCGACAATTATGAGTAGATTTTTTACGATTATATTTTTGTTTGATAAGTTGTGCATCAGATTTTTCTAAATTCATTCAGTACTTTTATTAACACCTTAAATTATCTAGTTCCTAGTGCTCACCATCGTCCAGTAGAACTTTGTTCATTTGTACGTAGACGCAATCGTGCTCCTGCAATGAGGTGTTTGTAAGGACTGAAGCCACGAAGGACAGGTTCGCTGGTAATTCTTGACCTAAAATATTTCTCGGCTTGCAAGTGGGCGTGACGTCAGCCCCCCAACCGTCGCATATCTCCATCAGCCTCCATGGAGTTTTTGTATCCAGTGTGCAAGTTACCTGAAAACGAAGAGGTATAATTTCAAATCAATGTGCGGGAATCATCCGTCATCTTTTTCGTGCATGCAGCCCGTGGTTTCGAGTTATTAAACGTTCTCACGTCAAAAAGAAAAAATAAAAGAAGAAAATAATAATAGCCATGGCGGCGTCTTCTTGTCGCTAAATTGAAAGATAAACGTATGAATAAACAATAATAGGGACAAGTAGGTTTGAATCAGGCGAAGCACCAATAAGAAACACACATACGCTCGTGAGCAAAAAATACGGGTTATATAAAACTTCAATAAATCATATTCTAAAAATAGTAATATTGAACACAATATAACAATACTTTTTGATTATTTTGTTAAATTATATGTGACCCCGAATTTTTCCACAAGAGTGTATTAACCTAATCTTATACTTCGCCTTGCGCTATCGGTTCATAATTTGTACTGGACAACGCGGGGTTATAGTATTCATATTACATTTGTAACTAAAAAAAATAGACACTTCGCAGCGTATTGAACCTAAGGTTTGATGATACTCATTTTATGAATGTTAAAAATGGACTGCTTTTAAAAACATTAGAATCCTCTTCACATTAGAATCGCACATTATTCGCGATGACGCGATACATGGTCGACCTCAGAAAGTAATTAACACTTTAGTGGACACTAAAATTATGTCAATAAAAGTTTTATTATAATCACATCGACGAGCTCGTTGTCCCCGAAAGGGTTAATAAAAGTGATTTAATATTGTCACTGTTGATTGTTTTTCAACATAGCAATACATACATCCATCCAATTTTAATTTAAGACCAATCATAAGCTTGAGAATCAACGACCTTCGCAGTGAATAAATCGAATCTGAAGCGTACACAGTATTTCGCTATGCTAAGATTATACTCGGAGTTCGATTACAGGTACTCGTAAGAGCTAAGAGAATGCATCTAAAATTTGTCACTTGCGAAGCGTTAACTGTGCCGGTTTAATATTTACATGTAGCAGTTTTTTAATGGTATTTTGCTGTATTCATGAAAAACAACTATAGAAATAATTTCAATGTAAAATTGACAACCTTTCAATGTTACGTCGACCATTTTAATATCGAGTGTCAAACGCATTCAGGTTATAATCGACACAATCCGATATTCACATTCACGTACAATACGATACGATTGTTATTACATGATTTCAACATCTTTTTCACTATCGCTGATTAAATGTTATGTTACTGATGAAATTTTGAATCTTATAAAACTATAAATAAAAATAAACACAGTTTTCACTCTGAAACAGGGATAGGCAGTATCACTTCATTCATCAGATTCACTAAGATAATTAAGCTTATTTAAAATTTGTTTCTTATCCAACATTTACAGAAAAATGTTGCACAAGAAGCCGAAAACAGATCACAGTGGCGTGCAATTGGAGAGGCCTATGTCCAGCAGTGGACAAGTATGGGCTGATGATGACATCAAAATGTATGGTCACACAAACGATTAATAACAAAGAAAAGGAGTATGTTTTTCTTAAAACAGTGTTCAAGCGTTTGGCCACCATCCTGTCTGATTTTAAGCGGCGATTTGGTCTACGTTGAAGCACACTTGTTTAAAAACCTTTTGCTTGTATTTTGCTGAGTAAGAATAAGTGGGTTCTGATAATTATGACCTAGAATGTGATAGGGTGTGGGTCTTTCGTCGTTATAGGGTAAACACAATGTTTTCCTTCTTTGAAAAAACAGGTCCATTATTAGTACGCACAGTAGTACAGCCGATTTCGAACCCACGAACTCCGGATTTCAAGTACAGTATACACTGGGCCACAGAAGCTGGAAGACCCCTAGCACAGCGTTCCAAGAAATAAGTGACAAGACATATTATAACGCGCTGCGATTTGTTGCGACAAACACGTCACACGAAGCGAGACATAATAGCTAATAAGAGCGCGTAGTTCGTTATACACATACATACACTTCACGTCTGTCTCCCAGAGGTGTAGGCAGAGACTACAGATCTCCATTTGTCACGGTCCTGACATACCCCTTTCGCTTCATCTACATTCATACTCCTTTTCATACATGACCTCCGGTTTCGAGTACTTTTCACGCCACCTTCGGTCAGCACATCACCAATCTGGTCTTTATATGTCCTTCTGGGGCGACCTCTACTCACCCGGCCCATTACATCACCCATATAAATCTCTTTCATCAATCGACTTTCATCCATTCTCTCCATATGCCGTGTCTTATTTGGCGCGCGTGTTAGGGCTGCAGAGATCTTTTCAATCGGTTTGGTATATAACCTGGCATGTGTAAAATTATTAAATTCTATCGTCAAATCAAATTCGCAATGCATTAAAATATCAATTGTTGTAATAGCAACGCCGCTTTAGTTATTATAATTAAGTATATATGACTAAAAGATAAAATAAAGTTAGTACCTAAAGACCAGTCAGTGGATGAATTTTGCTTTTCCCTTCTGGAATGAAGAATATACTGGTGACATCAAGATATAGGTAGATAAATTTTAAAACAAATGGGAAATACTCGCCGTTGCATAAATAACTACACTAAAACTATATACATGGAATAATTATTATATTGAATAAGCTCCAAAACTGATGTGAAAAAAAAAATCAATGTTGGGTAACATGATATATTAAAACATAACTTCTTTAGTCAGTCCTAAAGGTGCAAAAAAGACACTGAAAACACGCAAACTGAAAATTCATGAATTATAATGTTATATTATACTAGTATAATATAGCTAGCTATACCCCGAACGTGTTACCGCAGTTAATACCAATTCGAGATTAGTTATAGCCCATTTATTACTCCAATGCATGAGCTTTTTTTATCACTATTATGCTTAAATCATTTCTTTCGCGGTTCGAAATTTCCCACGGCACATGTATCTGTGTCAAAACGCCGAGCAATCAACAAAGCTGAATGCTTCCTTTGGTATTTTTCGCGCCGTGATACCCGGTTAAATACGCTTGGTGAACCGTGGGCATTTGCTTTAGCAAGTGCCTCTGCCTACCACGCTTTGGGATTAAAAGGCGTGAAGTGTATTTTTTTTTAATACCCGGTTTAAACTTTCCATATAATATTATGTTGCTTCATTGAAATCGGTTCGGCAAGTTTTTGCGTGAATCATTCAAAATGGCATTACTTACCTCGCATTCACTAAACAGCTGGGCATCGGTGATATTGACGAATGCGGCCTGATTTTCGGAACAGATGCGGAAGCTTGTCTTATCATTGAGGCAGGTCATGTTCGGCGAAATATTGGCAAGCGCGGAGGCAACCGTGGGATCAGCACATTTGAGAACACACGGCTCGTTGACATCCAAATAACCAGGACCGATATTGCAGCGAGGTTTAAAAATATATCCTGAAATAAATGGAATTAGTCAATTAACGTTAATTGACAATATTGCGTTTGCATTGCATACAAATGTCAATTAGTACCTAATTTAATTTACATGAGGTCAATGTAAGACTCATTTTTAACGTTGAGAAACAAATACGATAAGTAAGTATTTGTCTTTGTATAGTGAGTAGTTTTTTATAGATAGAGTGAATATTAACAAATAAGCCTGATACTAGGGTAAAAACACGTTTATTGTATACATTTAATTAAAAATCAATTTCTTTTAAGTGAATATATTGTAACATCTAACTGTTGCCCTTATCAATATCGAGCGGAAACAAGCATAAAAAAACAACTTTATTGTATGGAAGCCTCCTTAAATATTTATAGTATTCTCTTTTCAGTTTTAGGTAACAGAAATACATCAACTACAAACATTTCAAATGTCTCATTATTAACGTTCAGAAAGACAACGGTGTTTAAGTAAGGTTAGGTTAGGGAACATCTGGGAACTGTTTTAATTAGGAAAATACTTGTTACATGATTAGGACGAATGGTGGGGCATGTCATTGTGGATGGCACTATTTGTATATGAAGACAAACGCAAGTTGTGAAGATTGCTAAATGCATTGAAAATTCCCCGTTTCCTTAATAGGTCACTTGTATGAGGAAATATTATGTAGGCGCTAATTGTAAAACGTACATTACTCAATTAGAATTTAGGAAAACATTACATATTATCCCTATACACAACCGGATTTTGATGAGGAAAATCTTGTTTGGATAACCACTGGGGTTTACCAAAAATATACAATCACTAATTAGTTTCACAGATACCTAGCTATTGAAAGCAACTACAACTATGCTTATAACAGAGGCTATAATATAAGCAATTAAGATGAATAACACAGTTCGTACTGTAGGCGACATGTACATATACGTAAATACGTATTTAATCCCACCAACGGCTATTCCTTTATGATTTTGACAGCCAACATCTTCTATATGCGACACAGGGGTCATATGACTTTGAAGTCTATAGTATACGGAATGGGATACAAAACCATAAAATAATGTTTACCATCTCGCAGTCAACAGGTTAGACAACAAAACTGAATAGTTTCATCCAAATTTATTCAGTACTTTTTATAGATATAAAAAGTACTGAATAAATATATATAGAGTCGTATATAGACACGCTAGTTAACAGTTCAAACGAACAAAACTGCCACACACACATCTAAGGCCCGCGCACAATAATTAAATGCACAAAGTATATCAAGTACAGTCATACATTCCATCTTTCGCACATATAACAACCACTATAAAAAAATAGTCTCCAGCCCAACTTTTCCCGTCGTGGGGGTCGCGGCGTGGCGACCGGGGGAACCCTCCAGAGGACGGGCAGCAGCGCTCTCTGCAAGTGAAACCACAACGCCACTGCGATCGCGAACCCACCTGCCAAGCGTGGCGATTATTGGCATTTTCCCCCCGCAAATTATCAAGGAAGAGAACAGTGAAAGTCATGTGGCTGATGATGATGATAATGATAAAAAATAGTAGTAGTATTATTACCATCTAAAGTGACGTTTTCAGTGGAGATGTAAGTGCATGAATCTTTACTAGTAACATGGCTTATGTTGGTTTTGAACTCAATGCTGTCGGTTGCTCTGTAACAGTACTGTGGTATGTGCCAATGTTCACATACTGTCTGCCACATCTCTCGTGAACTCATTTCACAGTTCATCTAAAACAAAAGATTTTTACATAATATTTGTGATCTGTGACTTGGTGCTCCTTGTGCTTGTGCTTGGTGGAGCCTCCTCTAAGCAGGTCAACAGTGTGTTAATACTATTTGTTTCTATTTTATTTTAATTTTTAAGTATGTGTTATGTAATTTGTGCTTATCAAACAAAATAAATGTATGGTCTAGTTTTGTCATTTCAGGTAGCTATTAGGTAAAACGTAACTAATACCAGGTCTTCAGAATGTAGGTAAATCGGACACAACAATACAAGTGGGAAGTTTATTATACTGATGAGGTCTGCAAAGTTGCACATACCGATACAGGGTGTCCCAAAATAGGCACGTCACACTGACAAAGTAGGTAGATGGAACTTAGACGAATCAAACAAGCCCAACATGCCCATAGAAAAGTATCACTATAGAAAATTTTAGGTAAAATTGGCTATATATTTGGGACACCTGTATATGGCAATCCCAATACAGGTACCAGTAATTGTTTTGAAGTTTTTTTTACTTACTTCACATCTCGATGGACCCTCGTGTCCTAAAGCTTCAACTTTACACGTCTCCACAAGGTTGGCATCACTATAACAACTTCTTAGTACTGTCACACCGTCTCGACAGTCCAACTCAACTGCCACATTGTGTTCGGTCTCAGGAATGAAATATATCAGTGAAAAACTCACAATTGTTATAATTTGGAAGATTATGAATAAAGATTTTTGTATTTTAAATCTGAAATAAAAAAACTTTCTTTCAATTCCATGGCGTAAATAATTATCACACACAACATGTATTGTAAACTTCATGTTTACTTTTAAAGCAACTTAAAAAAGGAGTCTTCATCAATTCAACCCTGTATTGTTTATGAAACTGAAAGAAGATATTACCCAGGTGGTGACAAAACCAATTATAAGAGAGAAATTTTAAAAAAATTTATGGTTGCCTGGTACTGGTTTTAGCCTGTTTTGTTCTTTAAAATTACATATATTACATCTAGATATCTATCACCTATGTCTATGATCTATAATATATAAAATAAATTAAAAGTACAAGTAAAATGGAATTTGCTTGCTCGGCAACAACGCTTAATAAAAAAATAATTAGGCCTTGATATTTTTTTATATGTAGAGTAGATACATAAACTTCATACATAATTCTCAAACACGTTGCAAAATGTTTCAGAATGTAAACAATATTTCAAGATCCTAATAACAAATTAAGGAGTGTAACATGAGATACACAAATACAAAAATAACTAAAGGCTACTTTACCTGTCGGCAATAACACCAAACAGAGGTTTAGCAATAAGACCAAATATTGGTAATACTGTATAGATTAATCCCACAGTAGCTGAAGAAAAACCCAATTGTCTTGCATATGTTGATAAATAAGGAACCAATGGTGCTGTACCTGTAATTGTCATGTTATAATCAATAAAACAAACCAATAAATACTTTCATGCTGAAATCCTATAAGTAAATTAGTACTAGCAGTATTATAACAGAAGACAACATGATTGGGTTCAACAATTTTTAAACACTGTAAATTGTTCCAACAGTATACTTCTTTTTTGTGACTGATCCACATACCATTTGAGTATTTGTGGTGACAAAATTTTGTAGTAAAAATAACAGTGACACATTATTAAAAAGAAAGATTTTATTTAGGGAAATCTATTAATTTTGCAATTAGCATGTTAGAAAAAAGTGACTTCTGATCATAATTACATGAATATCATTCTGTATTATAAGTATACATTATGAATAAAATATATTTTTGTCATATAAATACAATATTATCATAGATAAGGACTTACCAGCATTGAAGAAGAAGAAATGCCCTTTAACAGGCAAAAGTTTCTGATTTACCTTCATTTTAAATTGTGCAGTTTTCTGTAATAATTTAAAAGTATTACACACTCATTAAATACAATTTTTGATCATTCTTGGTCATGATTGAAATGTAAGAACACAATAAATTAGGCTAAATAGATAAGATATGTACTCAGGTTGTTACTACTGATATGATATTGGTAGATTAATAATTTATGGTTCATTATGTAGGTAAGTAATGTCATAAAGTGCCGTTAATGAAACAATAGAAACTACTAGACCTACCGTACCGGGTAAATTAATCTTAATCTGAGCAATAAAAAGGCAAAATAGCATTGAACAACATTTTAGGACATTTCCTAGGCAACCAGTTTTATATGATGGAACTTATCAATTTAGCACAGCATGGAATGCACATTTTGGTACCTAGTAGGGTAAGATAACGTATCTAGAGATTTTTTACATATAAGCAGCAAATATACGAACCGGTTGCATACCTTAATTTCAAGGTAAACTCAGCAAAGGTTGCTTATTTCCAAAAAAAAAAAACAAACGAATGATCAGTTACTTACTTAATTTTAATAGTTATTCCACGAAATTTGCCCAAATGTAAAACAATACCAACGAAGTGTGAACTGAGACGTTGTTTTATACTCAAAAGTACATTTTTATTTTATTGTTTTCATTTCAAGTTACAATAAATCCAACCAAGTGCATGCTCGCACGCGCACGACAAACACCGACGATCGGCAACAAAATAATATATCTGACACAGGCTGTCACTGTCATGTGACGGCTGACGTCAATGTGTCAGATAGTGTTCTTATATTGAACAGGCAAAGGCGAAAGAGCCATGCAGCCAAAAGACGAGCAACGATCAGTCCCACTCAGCGTTGATGAGTATAACATTTGTGGGTATGTAGAATAGCACCTAAGTTGCACCTAAAGTGCTAGCCTGAGCCTAACCTAAAGCAATTTAACGAGAGAATTTTTGTAAACAAACAAAAGATCGGGTTATTTATGGTGCCCACTATCAACGAATAATTTCGCCAAGTCCATCCTTTCATCCGTAGGTAACTCTGTAAGTAATCTTGTGTCCGAAAGCTGTAAGTAATTTCGCTCTAACGAATACGTTTGTTTTGCCGAATGTACCTACTGTAGAATAACCAATGTGAAAATTTGGACCTGGAGGTCGGCTGCTCAATGTGCTCAATGCTGATTTCAAGTATCTAGGTTATATAATTTTGAGTTTTTTGTCTACCTTTATAATTTTCCGGCACGAGTTATAATAAGTTGTTAAAAATCATTACTTAATATTTTTTTAGATAACTCTTACCGTTATGCTAAAGTAAGCAAAAGTTTATTCTGTGCATTGTTTCAAACTGTTTTTGTTATTTTAACACAAGATGAAACAAGTAGGTACCATACTTACTACTACTAAAAAGCAAGTAAGCTGTAAAACGAATCATAATCCAAGTATGTCTCACTACCTATTACGCTTGGTTTTAGTTTTATTTTAAAAGGATACTTACTTGAATTTAGCCCAGTTTTTGTAAAGGATTTAAGGTACTTGAAAGTTTCGTTCCTGAATAGCTCTAAATCGAACGGCAATAATAATATGTGTATTTTCAATGTAGAAATGTGCGCCTTCTGACAAGGAATCCAACGGTGTAAAAATCAGATAATTGTTAAAAAAAATTGATAATATTTGATTAGAGGGATTTCGATTACTTTGTTGTTGGTCTTTTTGTGCTCATTAATTGGAGAATAAAGCCCATAATCGCCACGCTGGGCAGGCGGGTTGGCTGGCTGGGGTGGTGACACATAATATTATATTCTATTCGCCGTCACCACACGGTTAAAGAAGCCGAAAACAGGACACAGTAGCGCGCAATTGGAGAGGTCTAGAAATGGACAAGTATTGGCTGATGATATAGATACCAACAACAATCATCATCAACATCAGTTACCTTACCCTATACAAGAAGAATAATACTTACCTACCTATTTGGTAAAAATCCTGGTATAAAAGAAACTGTAACAGATAAGTTGCAACAATAATATCGGGCTAAAAGGATTTCGTAAAAGGCGACTAAAAGTAACACACATAAATAAATAAATATAAATAATAAGTTTATTGTCATCAAAAGTATATACATTTATAGATCGGTTACTTACCTTTACGTTGCAGTGATATTATAGTTAAATAAAATTTTTAAAATTTTATATAAGTAATGTAAATGTGTATTTGAACATTTGACATCCTGGCATCCTAGATAGGTTAAAAGGCACCCTGTGTTAAGGACTACCAGGTTCTACGCTACTACTAATTTTAAAAGAACAAAATGTGAGGGGATGAGGCACCGCGATGAGATCCCGTGATGTCCCCCAGTAGGTAGAGTAGGTACGGAAGCAAAACAACACTACGGGGTTATCGGTCGATACAGGTTCCCCGAAGAAAAGATACGACGTGCGGGACTGGTACACCGGCGCGATCTGTGCAAAACACGGAGTCACTTGACACTCATCGCTGATGGCCACCGGAGGAGTTTCGTCGGTGAGAATGGTACAAACCCAGTTATTCCTCAGGGCTACTGAGTACCGAGGACATGTCCCCTTGAAACAATAATTTTACGTAATAATTGATTCCAAATACTAAGTTTTCCAGTTCCAGTCAGTTATCTACTAGGGTACCCTACAATACGCATGGTACAACGCGAATTTGATTTTATTTCGATACAATACGTAGCAACGTACCTATGTTGTTCTTGCACATACTTAGATATTTAATTTAGAAAGAAGGAATTCCAGAAATTCCCACGGGAACGGGAATTAACCGGAAAATAATTTTGTATGAAAAATCTAAACCCAACAAGTTAGACGCTTGAAATATAGGATGCAGGTACTACTACGCGAATGAAATCGCGCGGCGCCCACTAGTAATTTCATATTTTAGCCGACAATCGGCTTTTTTAAATTTGACAAAAAAACCTAATGTTTTATGTCTGGTTGAGCCAGTAAAATAGATAAAAAGCATGCAGCTGTACCTAAGTAACATTCTGACAAAGTAATGATTTCGAATTATACGAGTATAATGTAGCATTATTTTTATATGGTAGGTATTATTTATTCTATAAAATACTACCTGTCCCGGCAAACATTTGTTTTGCCATAATAAGTTGCCTTTGTACCCCGTGTATTGGGAGAAATACAACTGGCAGATGCATAAAAATAGATACTTAGTAGCCGATTCTCAGACCTACTGAATACGCATATGAAATTGGATAAAAATCGGTAAAGCCGTTTCGGAGGAGCACGGTAACTAACATTGTGACATGGACATTTTATATATTAGAAGATTTCTTATTTTTTTCTTTTATTAGCTCTTCTTTTATTAATTTTCTCCTCAAAAAAGACCTACCCTATAGCCCCTATAACCCGTAATCTTCCCATCTAAGTTCAATCTTATTTGTACCCAATTTAGGTGTTCCACTTATGCAGGTACAGCAGATATAAATGCGTTAACCACTAGGTAGACTTGTGATAAACACTTATACCAATGCTATGCCATGTATTAATAATACACAATTTAATTTATTGTTTTTACATGTAGAAACTCTCACGTGCAGAAATGATATAATAAATAAATGATATAATAAATGTTGTATCCCGTCCGAATTTACTTTTATTTATAACTAGTGGACACCCCGCGATTTTATTCGCGTAGTTTCAGTATTTCATACAAACTGTAACACCCTCTATTTAGTGACGCGTCCCACAGGGTCGGGGTAAAAAGTATCCTATGTCCGGCTCCCGGTTCTAAGCTACCTCCTCACCAATTTTCAACCAAATCGGTTCAGCCGTTCTTGAGTTATAAATGGAGTAACTAACACGACTTTCTTACACACATTGTGTAAGAGCGGGTTCTCCTAATACAGGTTATTTTAACTTAAAAGAAGGACCTTACACCCATCGGTGCAGACGTTTACGCGTGGTGTCGTGACCAAAGGATGATGATTTATTTTCTATTACGTAGATTTACTAATAGTAGACTTAATTCGTGGAGTTTCAGTATTAATTTCTATTAAAAATTACTACCCCTAAGTATTAGAACCATGACTTCAAAATAAACTCCCTTTTTGCCTTCTAAGGGAAGCAATTTTGAAAAATCCTTTCTTGTGTCACGTAAACATCATAAAAACAAACAACCCCTGTGCAACATTTCAGCTTTTTAGGTTTAAGAGTGTGGACTTCAAGTTGATGGGTTAGTGATGAAGGAATCAGTCAGGAGTCTGGACTATGACTTTTATATAGGTACAACTAGCTGTACCGGCAAACATTTTTTTTGCCATAATAAGTTACCTTTGTATCCTGTGTATTGGGAGAAATACAATTGGTAGATGCATAAAAAATAGATAGTAGCCGACTCTCAGACCTACTGAATACGCATATAAAATTTGGTAAAATTTTTTAAGCCGTTTCGGAGGAGTAGGGTAACTAACATTGTGACATGGAAATTTTATATATTAGATAACCTGTGACTGAATACATATCGTATGTTGTGCAGCTAATTCTTCAAACTAATAACATAACACTTTCGAGGTCACAGCCTGTCGACGTGATAACAATAAAACTTCATTGTGTTAATCTACGAGAGTGTTAAAAATTCTTCAGGGGAAGTCCCTTAAAAATCCAATATCAGCAACTGACGAACGTACAGAACGTCGATAAGCCATAGCATGAACGATCGAACAATGTCAAGAAATGCTGTGCAAAGAATGGACCGTGTACTCAACGACCATGTCGCCACAAGAGAGTTATCAGTTTTGCCAAAAAGCTGGGAAAAAGTTCGATGTTTAAATCGTCTATTTCTATCAAATTAGTTTCGCTTGAACATAGTTTGTCTCTTATACACAAATGTGATTAGAGCTTTGTTGTTGATTGTTTGAGGGAAGTTTCTGAATACGGGCCTTAGATTATTACCATAGCGATTGCAGGATATAGTGGTTACAACTGTAATGACGAATGCGCAAATGCCTACGATCCGCAATCTAAGTATAATTATTGGATTTTTGTTATTGAAGTTCTAAAGTTCGCCTAATACTGCCTGTTCGCTGTAGACTCATTTTCCATACCCACGTTCCTTCTGTATATAGATTTGAATTTGACATAAGTTGTGACTGTTGTGTTATATTTTTCTTGGTTTTTGGTTTTTCGTTTTATCTTTCTATTTTATTCCTTTTACCCGAATGTCTTAATATATCTTTTCGGTACATACTTCTAATCTTTAATTTCGGCGGTGGACCTGTGACCCTAACACTGCCACTGAGTATTTTTACTCGAGCCATGTTAGGGTATTTTACACGTTTTTTCCACAATATCGGTCTCCCGATAATGTATTGTGGAAGTAAAATCTAATCCGGGCTCAGTAACAGTACAGAGGTGATTTTATATCGTCCGGCGCCAGCAATGTAGGGAAGACGTATACAAGGGCCGGAGTCTCTTTTCTTACTCAGCCGCTGAAAAATGATAGGCTGGATTCCTCTCCAATAGGTACCTACGGCTCATAGCACCTTTTCTTTGGAATCCACTAACTCTAGGTGCCTTTGCTTTTGGCATCATAATAAAATTCTACACTGAAGCTCGATAAGCGTCGGTCCGCGAGACGAATACCTCGGTCGCTTTCGCTCCGCCAGATGGGTTCTTTTCGTTTACCCGCTTTTCTGTTGAATTTTTTCCTGAATTTTCTTTGCTATAAACCTCACGGAGCCCGAGACCTTTCCAACGAATGCAAAACCGTGGAAATGGGTTCGTGCGTTCTGGAGTTATAGCGTCAGGGAGGAAAACCCGACTTATTTTTATATAGTAGATA
>SJJU01009699.1:0-11368 GCA_012932125.1 Conopomorpha cramerella | reverse complement strand
CAAGCAATTCATTTCTGACAAGTTGTAAAAGGTTGATATTGCCAGGATATTTCCCTTAGAAGTAGAAGTATCTGCCTACCCTAATGACGAGATGATGAAACGGGGCGTATAATTTATTTATTTATTTATGTATGTATATGCTTACTTTTATATACATAACATACTTTTATATACCGTGGATATACCACTTACGCGAACCAAACGGTTTGCGTCCACTTTTATAATGCGAACAGCCAGGAGTCTTTGTTTCCTGCGCAGTACAGTCTGAAGGTCTTCAAGTCACTGGGGTGAATAGGTACATAATGAATGTATTTAGTATTACATATTTTTCAACAAATACAAAAATAAAATACAAAAAAAATAATTGTACAAATAAAAATAATCAAATCCGCTAATGCTTCGTTAACAACTTATTAATAGAGTGTAGACATGTCAAAAACAGGCTTTGTTACATTTTTTTTTTTTTGAAAAACGCGAACCGTTTCTGATTTACAAAAAAATTGGTAAACCAATAATCTGATAGGAAATATCCGGAAGTCTAGTCGCAAAGCCGCGTAGTGATGCCCTCACCTGGGGGTCGGGGCGAAGCCGCTGGATGCCCCGAGCGAGTTTCCTCTCGAAATCAATCCCGGCTTTCCCGTCCGCACTGTCGCGACGTAGATTAGAAATATATTATTGTAGAAGTGCCACTTTTTTTTTATTTAGGACAGTCAAAAAAACCTACAACCCTTTTCACATACAGAGCATATGTACGCAATGCAACGCTCGAACGGTGAAGGACAACATCGTGATGAAATCCGCACACCATAAGGTGTGTGAAGCCTATAACGGCGAAGGGCTCTCTCGTTGGGTTAAATACGTTTGGTGAACCGTGGGTACTTGCTTAGCAAGTGCCTCTTCCTACCTCGCTTTGAGATTCAAAGGGGTGAAGTAATTTTTTTTTTAAACACAATGATCAAGTGTTTGACCACCATCCTGCTTGATGTTAAGCAGCGATGTGATCTACGATGGAGCGCACATGTTCATTAGGTACCTATTTACTCCAGTGACTTGAAGACCTCTAGACTGTACTGTACAGGAAACACAGACTACGGCAATTATTTATTTTTCTATTTTAATTGTTTTAAAGAACTAAAGCCCCACGAGGCCAAACTTACTTTACTAAATATATAATATATATATAAAACAACTGTACTTCATCTGCATGCTCCTTTTTAACCGACATTATATAAAAAGGAGGAGGTTCTCAATTCGTCCGTATGTATAATTTTTTTTTATGTTCACCGTCATATATATTTTCGTCAAATATAGTCGGATTTCAAAATTATTTTTTTTTTGTTGGATAGAGTTCTTTTCTGATTAATATATTATAGGATACTTTTTTTCATCACGCTACAATCAAATAATAATAATAATAATAAATTTTATTTTCTTATAAAGATTGTACACCAACTTACAAACTAAATCACACGTTGATAGCAATTTGGAACATAATGCAAAATCCTTAAACAACATACAATGTTTCATTTATACTTTACATATAATATTTTAAGTTTTTATTTTCGAAAAAGAACCAAATACAACTTACATTGAAGGTATACCGACAAAGTAACTTTACCTTCCGCGCTAATCTGAGGAATGTGTTACGGCAAGGTAAGATTCTCGTCATAGTATTTCCAACTGTATTAGAAGACAAACAGAGGCGTTTTTGTAATAAAAACATGTTCATATAAAAGAAATTGTAAGACCATTTTTTGCAATGGGCCTATACAATAGATGCCGATAACGAATGCCGTAAACATGTAGTATATGCTAAGAAAAGAGATAATTCTAACTCAACCAACATCATCTATTTTCACAAAGACAATTAATCAATATAAAACACTCTCAAGTTACTGAGGGAATTTCTACCACATTATTTTCCGTTCTATGTCATCACATATCTGATTTAGGACTGTGCGCTATAGAGTGAAGAGAGAGACAGAGTCGGGTTCATTTTATGTCTTTCGTCCCGCGGGTATATTGGGAAAATAACCGGCGTGACCCAATTTTCTGAACGAGAAAAAAAAATGCGAGATAAGAAAAAAAAAATGTTACGGCTCATCTCGAGAACCCCTTTGTGGAGTGTTGGATTAGAATTGTGTGTTAATAATATATACATCACGCCGATTATTCCCAAAGCGGAGTAGGCAGAGACACTTGCTAAACAACTGCCCACGGTTCACCAAGCGTATTTAACCCAACGTGACAGGGGGTGAGCCCATCTCCGTTAAAGAGTTCACGCACCTTGTGGTGTGCGGGTTTCATCACGATGTCGTCCTTCACTGTACGAGCGTTGCGTTGCGTACATAGGCTCTGAAAAAGAGTCCCATTGGTACACGTCCAGTAGCCGGACTCGAGTCCGCGACCTCCTGGTTGCGAGTCATGTACCCGTCCAACTGGACCACAGACGCTCTTGTCGCAATATACATTCATCTTAGAATCTGGTCTACCACTCTATGCGTTGAAACTTTGATGCTTGCCATTACACAATAAGGTTCATTATTCACTGGTCAGACTCTCTAATAACTATAAATATTGACTTTTCCTTGATAGTAACATTGGCAGTGTGGTGACGGTGAATACAATTAATGTGCCACCCCAGCCGCCCAAATTTACCCATCGTGGGGGTCTGTGCGAGGCGACCGAGGGTACTCTCCAGATGACGAGCAGCAGCGATCTTTGCGAGTTAAACCACAACACCACTGCGATCAACCAACCCGCTTGCCAAGCGTGGTGATTACGATGATACACGCATCATGTGATAATAATGGTAAAAACTGGTAACATTTAATAAATTGGTAATAAATAACTTAATGGTCTAATAGCTCAATGGTCTACTTCAGTTAACGCGGGATTATGGTGACCCACGATAAACTGTTGGTAAATAACTTAATGGTCTAAATGAGTTAACGCGGGTTGATGGTATAACGCGAACTGACCGCCCACTCAATATGCAGATATAAGAAAACTCGGCTAGCGCGCTAACTGCTGACTAGGCCTAGTCGGGGTCAATGTACTTCGTACACATCATCTAATCATTCTTGAAAAACTCTTAATAAAGACAAAGGTACAGAGCTTTACAATACCGAAATGAGCCTATTGTCTCTTTCTAACAGTCACATTTAATTTATTGGCGGGATCTATCCATCTAAAGCATTAAAAAAATTTAATTCGTCCAAAAAGAACTCAACCAATTTCAAAGTGGTTTCTAAAGTACCTATAAAACGAGACAAAACGGGCGTATATAGCGAGAGCCATCCAGAGATAAAGACCGCGCTCCCGGCCCTAGATATCAATCATAATAATCTCAAAAGCTAGGTCGCCTAGGCACCCTGGAGACTTGCTCCTGTCACTGACAAATGTCGGGGAATTTGTCCCAGATTTTCTGTGTCCGAACTCACCAACTGATGTAATGATACATTTTTTTCTAGTTTACTTTTGAAGAGCATCTGTGGCACAGTGGTTGGGCACTAAGGCAAACATTAGACGATACGTTTTGATCTCAGTTTTACCACAGTCATGATTGTGATTGACGGATTTCCTATCGTCTAATATAGTGAATGAGGTTTGAATTAGTACTAGTAGTCATTCCATAAATCATGACTGATGGAATTGAATGACGCTTGCATGAGCGTCTAATGTCTGCCTTAGATATTGCATTGATTCGAATCGGGGACGTTTACTTTTTTAAGCGACTCCAAGAAAAGGTCTTTTTCACCTCTTTCGACCGCACAAAATGCTTTATTGTGTTTCTTCCGGGATAACTTCGTAGATTATGAACCGATAGGAAAGAAGATATTTCAAAGGTGATAAGGAACTCAGGGTTTGATAATCGTGGACCATCAATGGGAACTTTAAAAATAGTAGGGTACGGTCGGCCAAGAAAATGGTCTATCAGATTTGATGACACTTCCTGTGTCACCAAAACCATCAATAAGGTAGAGTTGGTATATTGTGACAAATGAACAATGAACCTTAATGTCTAATGACATTCATATGAGTTTCAACCTTAGGGTGGTAGAGCAGATTCTTGGCCGACTGTACTGGATGAAGTCGGCCATCTTTTCTGTAAAATTATGTTTTTCAACTGTTAAATCATACATGACTTTCATTAAGCTTTGTGTCATGCTACTGTCACAGCAATAATAATGATGCTACACTACGTAAGAGCGCACACGCGACGCCAGCTCAGCTCACACTGCGAACTGTACAGCTCAGCTTGTACACGACTGTACTGGGGCGAGCTAGCTAAGCCGCACGTCGTCACAGTAAAGTGAGCTACACTACGTAAGAGCGCACACGCGACGCCAGCTCAGCTCACACTGCGAACTGTACAGCTCAGCTTGTACACGACTGTAATGGGGCGAGCTAGCTAAGCCGCACGTCGTCACAGTAAACTGAGCTACACTACGTAAGAGCGCAGACGCGACGCCAGCTCAGCTCACACTGCGAACTGTACAGCTCAGCTTGTACACGACTGTACTGGGGCGAGCTAGCTAAGCCGCACGT
The DNA here is from genome assembly GCA_012932125.1 of Conopomorpha cramerella. Lineage (NCBI taxonomy): Eukaryota > Metazoa > Arthropoda > Insecta > Lepidoptera > Gracillariidae > Conopomorpha > Conopomorpha cramerella. Next base: position 6,817 of record SJJU01009699.1, on the reverse strand, counting down.
CGCCACAGTAAACTGAGCTACACTACGTAAGAGCGCACACGCGACGCCAGCTCAGCTCACACTGCGAACTGTACAGCTCAGCTTGTACACGACTGTACTGGGGCGACTTAGCTAAGCCGCATGTCGTCACAGTAAACTGAGCTACACTATGTAAGAGCGCACACGCGACGCCAGCTCAGCTCACACTGCGAACTGTACAGCTGAGCTTGTGCACGACTGTACATACAGATATTGGTAAACTGTCTTACTTGTACATTGCCAAAGGAAATTGAGCTTTACTGCTTAAGAAAACGCAAAGAACGACAGCTCAAACACCACAAATTGTTTGACTGAAAATGTTAACAGAGCTGCAGTTCAAAGAGGAAAGTTCAGAGCCAGTAATTAGTGTACAATGACAGACAATTCGAGATATACATTGATTATACACCCTGAGCTACACTCTCTACAAAATAACTTGTTATGGGAGCTCAATTCACACATGAAAAGTGAACCACTTAGATTGTCAATAGTTCGAGTCGATTGCGTCTTCAGATCAACAAACATCAGACAAGGAAATGTGTCACGTGATGTGGCCGCGTGTGTAAGGCACTGCGTGTTTCACAATACTTTCACTAGATGGCGCTGGATTATCACCATTAAACACTTCGCACCAATAATCGCCAATGGAGTAGATATCTATCTACTCCATAATATTTACTTTCAATGTTTTCTGATAGTCAGAGGATAGATGGAATTCATGCTCTAATGGAAGTAGGTACATGCAATACTACATGGGACAAAATACTTTGTAACGCTACAGTTGCCAATAAAAGTTTTCATGTCTTCCGAGGAATCGTGGTGTATTACTGAGAATCCCAAATTTTCCACTGGGATTACACACGTGAATTAAGCCGTATACCGGTCAAACAAAACAAATGGCATTAAAAAAGTTTTGTTTTTTTATCACTATAGAACTGTAGAACGTCTGTAGTCCAGTTGGTCGGATACCTGACTTGTAACTGGGAGGTCGCGGGTTCGAGTCCGACTACTGGACGTGTACCAATGGGACTCTATTTCAGAGCCTTTGTACGCAACGCAGCCCTCGTACTGTGAAGGACGACATCGCGATGAAACCCGCACACCAAAAGGTGTGTGAACCCTATAACGGCGATGGGCTCACCCTCTGTGACGTTGGGTTAAATACGCTTGGTGAACCGTGGGCATTTGCTTACTAAGCAAGTGCCTCCGCCTACCCCGCTTTGGGATTTAAAAGGCGTGACGTGTAATTTTTTATTTATTCAAAATGTGGTGATAAGTCATTGATACAGGCATGGGGAATGAGGTAGGAGACCAATCCAGAAGATTTGATTTAAATAAATTAGATTTTTAGATTAGACACTTTTGATGTGTGTAGATATTATTTACTTTCCATGTTTCCTGATAGTCAGAGAATAGATGGAATTCATGCTCTAATGGAAGTAGGTACATGCAATACAACATGGGACAAAATACTTTGTAATGTTACAGTTGCCAAAAAAAAGTTTTCATGTCTTCCGAGGAATGGTGGTGTATTACCGAGAATCCCAAGTTTTCCACTGAGATTCCACAATTCCAATTCCACACGTGAATTAAGACATATACCGGTCAAACATAACAAATGGCATTAAAAAAAGTTGTTTTATTTATCACTATAAGCAAGCGTATGACCACCATCCTGGCTGATGATAAGCAGCAATGTGGTCTACGATGGAGCACTCTTGTTTATTAGGTACCTAATCACCCCAGTGACTATAGCCAGTTAAAAATAGCATCATCATCAACAATGTCGATTCATCCCAGCAGGCTCCCTGTTAAATGGTTTAGCCATAATTCCACTTCTATTCTAACAGTTGATCTGCCGCGGCTGCAGTGGGACGCTCCGCCTGCTTGTTGTGGATGCTGCAATTGAAAGCCGCAGCCAATTTAGTGTTAACAAATTGAACGGGTCGACTTCGATTGATTGCATTAGCTACACTCCTTGTTGAGGGTGTGGTGATGTTATAGCATCTACTGTATTATGTTACTACCGCGCCGACGTGCCTTCACTCGAGTACAATTATACTAAATTTATAGTAACACTAGCTGATCTAGCAAACGTATTATAATTTATATTAGTAGTAGTGGACGCTCCGCGATTTCATTCGCGTAGTTTCAGTATGTCATACAAACTATAGCACCCTCTATACTGCACTAAGTCCCACAGGAACGGGATAAAAAGATATGTTATTCTCCTGGTTCTAAGCTACGACCATACCAATTTTCTGGCTAATCGGTTGAATCGTTCTTGAGTTATAAGTGTTGTAACAAACCCGTCTTTGTTTTATATAATAAGGTATATAGTTTACGTAAAGAGCGTCTGTAGTTGAGTTGGTCGTATACTTGACTTGTAACCGGAAGGTCGTGGGTACGAGTCCGGCTACTGGACGTGTACCAATGGAACTCTTTTCAGAGCCTGTATACGCAACGCGACGCTTGTACCATGAAGGACAACATCGTGATGACACCCGCACACCACAAGTTTTGTGAATCCTATAACGGCGATGGGCTCACCCCCTGTCACGTTGGGTAAAATACGTTTGGTGAACTGTGGACATTTGATGTAGCAAGTGACTCTGCCTACCCCGCTTTAACTCAAAGTCCTGACTGATTCATTCATCACTGCCTCATCAACGCCCAGCCCAAACCCTTGATCCTAGAACAGAGAAATTTTGCACTGGGGTTCTTTTTATGATGTTTATGTGATGTAAGAAAGGATGTTTAAAAATTCATCCCCAAAGACAGATATTAGACGATACGTTTTGATCTCAGTTTTACCACAGTCATGTTTGTGATTGACGGTTTTCCTATCGTCTAATATAGTGAATGATGTTTGAATTAGTATTAATAATAATAATAATAATCCTTTATTTCAGGCAACTAAATATAACTGTATAAACAGGTATCGGCCCATAATACAAATAAAATACAATAGAAAATATTTGAAAATAAATACTATACATAAAAACATTAAACATATCCTTATAAACTATCCTTCTGCACATCTTGTGTTTGTTCCTTTGTAGTGTTCAGTCTTCCTCGGAAGCGCCGAAACACTACACCCCTTGGCCAGAAGGAGGTTTCCATGAAGGTCGCCAGATCCTTCGTTGGAACTCGCACCACAAACGATTTGAAATCTTCATGACGCGAGTTCAATCCTACGACCCTCACACGCCAAGGTGTCTTCTTCTCAACGTATTGCTGCACATCTATCTCCTTTGTTTGGTAACTCAGGCGAGAGACGTACAGCAACGACGTCGGTACTGCCGGCTTCAGCGTTGAGCCGGGCGGAGCGGTGCCACATGCGTATTAGTAGTCATTGCATAAATCATGACTGATGGAATTGAACGACGCTTGCATGAGCATCTAATGTCTGCCTAAGGCGGTAAAGAGGGGGGTAGATAAATTATAGAGAATAATATCATAAAATGTAAATTTTTCAGTTCGGGTTCTTAAATTTCGTGGTAGGGTAGGTATTTTTGAATAGAAATTAATACTGAAACTGTGCGAATTAATTCGTGGGGAGTACACTATTAAAAAAAATCTTTACAAAATATGAGTCTTCAAAAAGCGCCATCTGACGGGCCCTGATTGCAACATTTATTTCTCATTAAAGATTTTGTTCGTTGCCACCGACCGGTATTGAATAGAAATAACGTCGTTTGCCGTCCGTAGTTTAATTCTCAATGCCAAAGTTCTTTCAGAACTTTTGGTTTTACAAAATACCACTTCATCAATAATTGTAAGTAAGCTCCTTAAAACAGCACCACGCCCTGTCGGTAATTGGACGCTGGTTGCGAAGCGAAATGCTTGTTCAGTACTCCGTTGCAATGGAACTTCGTTTTTAAGGACCCTACAACCAATCAATTCAGAGCAAACACTGCTATGAAAGAACGCTTTGATGTGCAATCAATACCTCGATCATTTTCCCATATTGAAATTGGAATTGGCAGCTGCAGCTGGCGTCGCGTGTGCGCTCTTACGTAGTGTAGCTCAGTTTACTGTGACGACGTGCGGCTTAGCTAAGTCGCCCCAGTACAGTCGTGTACAAGCTGAGCTGTACAGTTCGCAGTGTGAGCTGAGCTGGCGTCGCGTGTGCGCTCTTCCGTAGTGTAGCTCAGTTTACTGTGACGACGTGCGGCTTAGCTAGGTCGCCCCAGTACAGTCGTGTACAAGCCGAGCTGTACCGTTCGCAGTGTGAGCTGAGCTGGCGTCGCGTGTGCGCTCTTACGTAGTGTAGCTCAGTTTACTGTGACGACGTGCGGCTTAGCTAGGTCGCCCCTGTACAGTCGTGTACAAGCTGAGCTGTACAGTTCGCAGTGTGAGCCGAGCTGGCGTCGCGTGTGCGCTCTTACGTAGTGTAGCTCAGTTTACTGTGACGACGTGCGGCTAAGCTAGGTCGCCCCAGTACAGTCGTGTACAAGCTGAGCTGTACAGTTCGCAATGTGAGCTGAGCCGGCGTCGCGTGTGCGCTCTTACGTAGTGTAGCTCAGTTTATTGTGACGACGTGCGGCTTAGCTAGCTCGCCTTATACAGTCGTGTACAAGCTGAGCTGTACAGTTCGCAGTGTGAGCTGAGCCGGCGTCGCGTGTGCGCTCTTACGTAGTGTAGCTCAGCTTAGCTAGGTCGTCGTAGTAAAGTCGTGCACAAGCTGAGCTGTACAGCATGCAGTGTGAACTGCGCTTGATCCCACCTACGCCAGTCTATGTACACTTTACACAAAGAAAGAAGATAAACTTAAATCCTCCTCAAACAAAGTGAAATCCTTTTGATTCTCTCAAAGAACTTAGGTTGTTTGAACTTAATCAAGTTAGAGCTAGTTAATGTTTGAACAGAGTGTTTCTATATACTTAGCGCTGTGATTAGAGTGACTTTCTAGTTCTTAAAGCCATTTTTCATTGAAATATCAACCCTTTGACGTTAGCATTAAACTCATTTATTCTAATATGGCTTTCGCTTAGTCATTTTAGATGACGTATACACGACATGCCTTCGCATGAATATTGGATTTCGACGATTCATTTGGTCATGGACATTTTCGGATAGGTCTCACCTGAAAGTAGCACCAGTGACAGTAAAGATTAGGAGTAACAGATTAAGATGGTTTGGGCACGTCATGAGGAGGGATGAAAACCATGTAACAAGGAAAGTGATGAGTATGAACGTGGAAGGATACAAGGGAAGAGGGAGACCAAAGAAGGTATGGATGGACTGTGTGAAAAATGATATGTGCGTGAAAGGTGTAACTGCAGAAATGACGAATGATAGAGATGTATGGCGAAAAGAAACATGTTGCGCCGACCCCACCTAGTGTGGTATAAGGGCAGGAAAATGATGAATGATGATCTCTCTATACCTATTATCCATTGGAATGGTAAAACTGATACTGTAGGATTTCTGCAAATCCATCTCACTAAAACCATGGGCGTAAGCAATGTCGGATGGAAATAGTGAGAATTGATTTCTCCAAAAAAATCTGTTTCAGAATAACCATTATACCCCTACGTCATAGTCATCTTTTTGGGCGATCCGATACGATTGTTGTCCTACCTGTAATGACATACGGAGCTGAGACGTGGACACTGACGGCACGGCTGGCGCACAAGCTCAAAGTCGCACAGCGTGCTATGGAAAGGGATATGCTCGACGTTTCTCTGAAGGATCGAATCAGAAATGAAGTGATCCGACAGAAAACCAAAGTCATCGATATAGCTCATCGTTTTAGCTAGCTGTAGTGGCAGTACGCCGACCATATTAGCCGTAAATCTTTAGTAGTAAAATCGTAACTCCAATGGTAATAGTGAGAAAAGTTTTTTTTTTATCACTATGAACAAGCGTTTGACCACCATCCTGCCCGATGTTAAGCAGCGATGTGGTCTACGATGGAGTACACTTGTTTAGAAGGTACCTATTCACCCGCGACTTGAAGACCTTCAGACTGTACTGCGCAGGAATCACAGACTCAGACAAGTCGTTCCACATCCTGGCGGTTCGCACTATGAAAGTGGACGCAAACCGTTTGGTTCGCGTAAATGGCAAATCCACCTGGTATGGATGACGTTTTGCCGTTCTTCTGGTTGTCCTATTGCAAAAACGCGATATTGGTTTTAGGTTATTGAACTCCGTGGCACACTCTCCGAAATGCACCCGACAGAATAATAAATAAATAAATATTTTACAACAACACACACAATGCCTTCATTCCATGTTAAGTAGCTAAAACACTTGTGTTATGGAAATCAGACAACGAGATATATTTACTTATAGGAAAATCAGACAACGAGATATAGAAGACAGTAGTACCTATCAGTACTACCACCAATGGTTATTCTCAATGGTATAAGTGAGACCCACCCACATTTTCGTAAGTAAAAAAATCAACATTTCCATCACGCCCGCTTTCCTGAAAATTAACCGAAATTTGTTTACAATTTTACTTACAACTTTTCGTATGTTCTAAGTAAATCAGTGGCTATTTGACTTTCCGAATAAAAAGCCTTCTGGAACATTAAGGCTTAAAGAGCTCTTGAGCTCAGTCACGAAAGGGAGTCCTTAAGGAGCTGTACAGTTATAGGACCATCCATAATTGACATGGCTATGGTTAAGACCAGTGGCGTGCACACCATATAGGCAAAAAGGCACTGCCTACCTTAGTAGCTTGGTTACCCGACCTAATAATAGAGTTATTGCTAGATCTTTTGTTGTTGTACTCACGACATAGGCTAACGAAGGTCCTGTGTTTTGTGGGTGAGTGGATAGGTTA
>SJJU01009692.1:0-28225 GCA_012932125.1 Conopomorpha cramerella | reverse complement strand
CAGCGTCACCTTTTGAAAGCTTTTTGTAACAAATATCACATCAAATATCCGGCTCTCTTTGTGGCTCCAGGCATCTGTTTGCTACAGAATTATCTATGAGGGACGTGGCCAAGTCCGGATTTTCTGTGAACCAGCTCGGCCGGGTTAGAGGTTACATTTTCTGACAGACGACAGATACCTTTCCACCAAAGTCAGATGTCGCGTCTAATACAGATCCTAAGTAACAAGCATACATATATATATAAATTCACGTCCAAAATGCGTGACTGCAAACTGACTGTGGCGTGGACAGAACCCTTAGAGACGTGATGTCTTCCGGAGCGCTTCACTAGCGTGACAGTTTAGGCTTACATGGATAAATTATAAAGGCATGACATATTTGGATACAAAAGCCATTAAGTTAGTGAGTTAGTTATTCATAGAATGCATCTAATCACTGTCGTCTGATTTTCTGTCCGTAGAACCTTTAACTTACTGTCAACGCAATGTAAACCCAACAGTTTTATTTGAAAATCAACTGTAGTAACCTGATAATAGAGTGGTTAAGTCGAGCTGTGGTACTGGTACCCCATCAACTATCCACAACATAAAAGCATTAGGAAATGCCGCGCCAATCGCTTTAGTGTCCCAAATAAACGTTAAACCCGGCAAAGCTTTGCACGCGACCCATATTATGAAATGTTTGCACGTAACACAAAACAAAGAAATTTGTGCGTCCCTAATGACGTCACCTGACCTATTTGCTGACTGGCCCATGGACAGCTATTATAGGTACTGATTAGATGGGTCTATCGCCGATTTAGGATTCAAATGCCGCGTAAAGACTGCCTTCATCGTTATTCGGTATCCGGGATTGACAGGATCTGAGAGAGAGATACTCATTAATACTGACTACAAAATTATTAAGATCGTCTGTGGTCCAGTTGGTCGGATACTTGTAACCGAGAGGTCGCGGTTTCGAGTCCGGCTACTAGACGTGTAGCAATGGGACTCTTTTTCATGTCCTATGTACGCAACGCAACGCTCATACGGTGAAGGTCACGCACACCACGCAGTGTGTGAACCTTATAACGGCGATGGACTCACCCCCTGTCACGTTGGGTTAAAAACGTTTGGTGAACCGTGGGCATTTGCTTAGCAAGTTTCTCTGCCTATCCCGCTCGGGATTAGAAGGCGTAGTGTATTTATTATTTGTTTTTATTTACAAAATTATGTGAACCCACTTATCATGTACTTGTATATTGGACGTGGTTCAGAAAAAACGGTCTTATCCGTTACACGTCTGTGTCTGTGTCAGTTGAACTCAAATTCACGATTCCAAGACTCGTGAATGAAACTGCTTTTATTTTATTCACAACTGTCAAAAGGGGACGTCTCTATTTTGTAATGCACACTTTTCCTTATCACATTATTATGTTTGGGATAGTTTGAAAAAGTTACAGTATAATTGTTTTTAATAATTGGTTGTTATCGCTTTAACTAAATTTCTGCCACTATCACGCACCCTAATGTATTAGGCAGCGGAATTAATTTTCTTTTCACACGAATTATTATTCACCTGTCAACTGTGCAATGATTTATGAAATTAACCTGCGATAAAATGTGTAACAATGTGTAAGGTAACAAAATGTGTAAGGTTATAAATATTAAAAGGTTGTAATGTGCAGCGGGAGGGAGAGTATATGTTACTTATTCGGGGAAAAAGTACTCAACGGATTTTGACCACGAAATACTTGGTATTGTAGGTAGTAGGTAGCATAACCTAGATTAGAACATACATTGTTTTTTATCACTATAAACAAGCGTTTGACCACCATCCTGCCTGATGTTAAGCAGCGATGTGGTCTACGATGGAGCACACTTGTTCATTAGGTATCTATTCACCCGTGACTTGAAAACCTTCAGATGTACTGTGCAGGAAACACAGACTCCGGCAAGTCATTCCACATCCTGGCGCACTATGAAAGTAGACGCAAACCGTTTGGTTCGCGTAAATGGCAAATCTACCTGGTATGGATGACGTTTTGCCGTTCTCCTGGTTGTCCTATTGTTAAAACGCGATGGTATATTAGGTTATGCAACTCCGTAGCACACTCACCAAAATGCACCCGATAGAAGTTTTATCCCGAAATTCCCAAGGGTACGGTAACTGCGGTATGTTATGACGGTATCACCGCGATGCATATACGTAATCATTTTTTTGATGTTTTAAACTAATACACTGTCTAACCAACTGATTCATGACCCACCGTAAGGGGATTTTCCTTCTGACATTAGAATATGATAAGATCGAAAATCGCGAGGTTCCTCCACACTGATTACTTGTCAGTGTCAGGCTACTAGTTCACACCGTCTCGGGAAACATGTCAGTTGGGTGTCAAACAACTGTCACATGGGAATTTTATGAAGTTAAATAGTAAAATACTTGACAGCTTCAAGTGTTTTGACATCTGTAGACAAAGTCAGCGCGACAACAATGACTGCTGACAGTGACACATAAATAGAAAAAGTTCAAATTGAATTGACGAGTAGTTCCTAGCTAAGCTTCGAAGACAGAATATTATGTATTTTATGCCGTGATAACAAGGATTAAATTGCATTGGTCTTTGAAGTGAGGTGACATAATGACCTTCAGATTCAAAACATTCCTATGTACTAAAGAAGAAACTCTTAATTGTTTTGACGTCTTTAAAGAAAATATCTACGAATTGGGTCATGTTCGTCAAATTGTTCGTCTGTACCTAATAGTAGATAACTCCCACGCTCTATTCTTACTCTATACTTTGTCTTCTGTCGAGGCCGTCGTCCACTACTGGACGCGGGCCTCCCCCAATGATTTCCATGATCATTTGGGAGTATATGTCTATAATCGCCACGCTAGGCAGGCGCGGGTCGGTGATCGCAATGGTGTTGTAGTTACTCACAGAGGGCGCTGCTTCCCGTTCTCTCGTCGCCTCGCCGTGACCCCCATGACATGATGAGAAAAGTTGGGGTGGTTCGCAATATACCTATCCCAAAATTTCCAAGAGTACCTATGCATACGTAATCTACGTAATCGTTTCTTTGATATTTTAAAATAGTTTTTTTTTACTTTGCCTAACCCGCTTTAGAATTAAAAGGTGTGAGCGTTTTTATTTTACAGGGACAATATTTTTTAATTTTAACTTGTATCGACCAACATCACACTAATATATATAATTTTATGGTCTAGCGTTTCTCTAAGTGAACCTGTGCAGTAGCCTTGAGAGTAATAAATGTTTATTGCTCACTGTGTCCACTTGACCTATTAGTGTTTCTTGAATCACGCTTATTAACATGGAATCATAGAATTATTTTTAAACTGCTGCACATAACAGGCGTAGAAGGACATACATCGACCAGTTTTGCGATATCCTTAAAGAGGCGTATTGAGTACCTAATCGAAATCGACTATAATGTTGGGATGTAAGGATTTTAGCGTAGCTTCTTTACGATTTTTTCATTATTCGTTTATTTTATTTACTTTCACATTTCGGGGCACACTTTTATATTCGTAAAAACAATTTCTTATCAGGTTTAAGTTATTATTAATCGTTTAGTTTTATTAACTAGTAATAAAAGCTTCTTTATGAAGTTTTATCTGTTCTGATTTTATACAAATTTTAGCGATTTATTTATGACCTACACAGACAGACATTCGTGTGCTCTTAACATTTAATTGCGAAGCGAGCATAACTGCAAATCGACCCCGCTATGGTTTATGTTTGCTGCACTCGGCTGCTACGCTATATATTAAATCGCGAAAAAAATTATTACATTTAGGTATAAGGTTGCCACAGTCATATTGTAATTCTGAACTGTTTTACCTACATATCCATAAGTTTCTAGTAGAAATAGCCACCAAAAATCATTGACATTTCGTACAACCTTGGGGCTCCCCCCTCCCAACTTTTGGACATTCCTCACCATTGCGGCTGCAAAGAATTTATTTATTTTACTTTAATGTCAATGCGACGACGGCGATTCAGCAGCCATCGGCTAACGTTATTAGGCTCATCCAGATAGCAGGTAGGTGGGGCCCAACCCGGTACCCCAAATGTCAGGTGTGGCGGCGTGACGTCACTCGCTGAAAATGGCGCGGCATTTTGGGCCCTCCCGTTCAGGGTTACCATGCTGGAAATTTATTAATCTTCTTTTTTTCCTTTTGTCCGTTTTCCCACTCGGCTGTCTCTTGTGTCAGTCCAGTGTACTTTTCAACACGGGCCGTTCGTTTTTATAGTAGAACAACATGTCACGTTTTCGAGATCCCGGTGACCCTCTACAAAATAAAAATGAAATCTGTATTCACATACATTTGTACACAGCCTCACGCTTCTCACCCAAATGAGAGGTAGACAGTATGAAAAATATATACCGACACATCAGTTCTTCACATAGAAATTTTTACCACTGCTTGAATGTCATATACTCACTTTTTTATTATTCCACGTATCACAAAAACTAAAATTCAACGTGCATTGCGGTGTTAAAGGGGCACCTTTTTCAGTATACCGCCCTAATATACTTTGAACTGTCATTATAAATTATAATTGTAAGTTTTGTGATAAGGAGCCTTACTAGTAAGACGCGATGTGGTCTCAGAATATGCTGCACTGGAAAAACAGACTCCGGCAACTCATTCCTCAATCTGGCGGTCTAAAGTTGACATGAAGCGTAGGTACCCTGCATAGAATTATATTTTACGCATCGCTAACCCTGTTAACTCCGCAACCCGCACCCTGGACGGAAGGAAGGTAATCGGTCCCATTTCTTAGGCAAAGGGTTAACATATAAATAGACCATAGCATTAATGTTTTTGCTTGTCTTAATGGCTGTTTTCACCGGATACGTGTGTGTCGCATGACCGGAAGCACCGTGTAGGCACTATGTTGGTGTGTAAATTACTCATTTCACTGTTTTTGTTATGGATGTTTATGAATCCGTGATACGTTAGTGTTGGAGTTTAAAAATAATGACTTATGGAGATTCGCACAGTTAGAACAAAAGTGACACAAAACAAAATGTGTCATTTTATGAAATTGAACCTTAACTTAAAAGATACAAAACTTAAATTACATAATCGGCGTGTTTCTTATTGGGTCCTTTTTGTTGTAACTATGCGATTTACTCAAGTTCGTAATCCCCACTACCGGGGGTGGACAGAGTTAGATTAAAAGGACCCTTCGGCCACATTTAGCATATGAATGAATTCCTAATGTCAATAAGGGCCCTTACCAAGTTTCTAGAGCAAATATTAAATAAATGTAAATCTCTAGATCCTATAGTTGGCCTCTACGACATGTCAGGAAGAATGGAAACTGATGAATTAATATGAAAAAAAAAAAAATGTTACAAAACACCTGAGGCGTAACTCATGTTTTCCCATTAAAGATTACTCATTTGCCAATCTCATTATGAGGTCTCCAAAGTCTTCAAGAGAGAATGCAATGCTTCGTCGTATAAAAACCTACTGAGGTTGCAATGGATAATTATGTCTGGTCAAAAGTGATTTAGTTTAGTAATTATCGCGATTCGAAAAGCTACAATACATTTTAACCTAAAACAATGCCGTTGATCAAAACGTGAAATTATAATTTTAAGCTATTTATAATTTTCAGCTATTAAATATTTTTTGAGTTATTTAAGGTTCGCAAATAACTTTAAAGTAAACCTTACTAACAAAAAAACACAATAAAACATATTTACAACGATCAGAGGGTTCATACCAACATAGTTACTTTTTGACGTTCAAGGGATGAGCTGAGCGAGCGGTGGAATGTGAATGACTTACAGAATGAGCGGAAACATGCCAGGATGGTGAAAATTCTCAAAACTTTTTGACGTAAATAACTACGTTTGTTAAGCGTGGCTGAGTTCTCTTTGAATATTGTTGAAATTTAATCTATGAAGGTACCTAAATGCTTATTTATTTATTTAATACCTTATTGCAACATAAATGTACATAAGGCGGACTTAATACCAATGTATTATCTACCAGTCGACCCCACAGCACGGGAAAGAGTAGTCGCGGGTCAGTATTAATAAAACAATATGACATGATATAGATAGTAACATAACACCAACTATAGGTACAACACTTACACTTTTCAATAATAATAAAAGCATGCTAATAGTTGTTGGCATTTTCAGCTACAGTTATATTCCATTGTCTTTAACGGCAAATAGTATGTTTATTCTTTCATTCAATGTTCATGAGGACAAATATTCTAGACCGACCAATAACTGTAGCAATTATTCACATTATGCAAAGAAAAGTCATGTCGTGTTGTCTGTGTTACTACTGTCCTCAAAAACGACTCGACGAATTTGTTGAACAATTATTTTTATTTCGTAGGACGAGACCAGATCGTAAAATTACTTTACTCATAATTAGAATTAAGTAGTATAAGGCGTAATTCTTGTATATCGCGTAATCTATATATATATAAAAGAAAGTCGTGTTAGTTACTCCATTTATAATTCAAGAACGGCTGAACCGATTTGGTTGAACATTGGTGGGGAGGTAGCTTAGAACCGGGAGACGGACATAGGATACTTTTTACCCCGATCCTGTTGGTCGCGTCGCTGTATAGAGGGCGTTATAGTTTGTATGAAGAACTGAAATTACGCGAATGAAATCGCGGGGCGTCCACTAGTTTCTATTAAAAAATACTAAGAAGCATAACTCCAAAATCAAAGTTTTATATAAACCCTCTTTTTGCCCCCCTAGGAGATTAATTTCTTATCTATCGAAGTCTTTTCTTGTTTCATAAAAGGAACACCTGTGCAAATATTCAGCTTTCTAGGGTCAAGGGCTGGACCTTGATGAGTCAGTGATAATGAATTAGGTCAGGACTTTGAGTTTTATGTACATCATATAGAGTATGTATATATATATATTCCCTTCTCGAATAATATGCATTAAAATTCAGTTTTCAGCTATTATAAATAACGTTTAGTTTTTCGTTTTCAGTTAGCATCTGGAGGTACTTACCCCCCTCTAAAGGCAAAGTCATTTCATTCTGGTTATTTATGAAGAAAGGTTGTCATACTGCCGAAAATAAAACAATGGCTTACAAAGGTCGCCATCCTATGGAAATGTTAAAACGTCTCGGGGGCAGAGGGTATCATTGACCTCGTGGAATCATTAGAAGTCAATCATTAGCATGAAAATATTAGTGGTCGTCACTTTTCGTACCTAGTGATTATATATGTCTCAAAATAATACTTTAAAAATTTAAGAAGGAATTAAGTTACGGAGGCATTTGCACCGATTAAACTAGTGTCCCTTGAACCTTAAAGATAGGCAAGCGTGCTCCATCATAGACCATATGTCTCAGCTTAGGACCAGGGTGGTGGTACAACGCTTGCTTATTTTCAATAAAGAAATTGCAACGTGAACAAAGCGCGCATGATAAAATCCGTAGATATGATTGATTCCAAAGAAGTATATTAGTTTTTTTTATTTCTTCAGATTTCATAAACCTGGAATACCGTATTCCTCAAAACAAGCGTGACATATATATTAACAGTAGACTTTTAAAATGTGTAGCATTGCGTTGGAACGCGGATGTCTACATACAATTATCCATAGAAAAAGTTTTAGGGCATTCAGCCGTAATCAGTGTTTTGTTGTACGCCCTATTTTAGGCCGCGCCATCACTTCTATAGAAACCGACACACACACTTCTTCCAACAAGGCAATGAGTGACATTCTTTCTAGAATGATACGACACAGTATGTATAAGGATTTCTATACCGTCTTGGGATCCTAGGGAGTTCCTGGTTGTACAGCTAAATGCCCTGTGACTAGAGATGGGCAGTCGGATAAATACTCGAAGGATAAATACTCAGTAGAAAGATAAATATGGATATTTATCCGTATTTACTCGTTTACACTGAGTATTTATCCAAAACCTAGGATAAATATTGTTTTACACTGGTTTTAATTAAATTCGTGATGAAAATTGATAATATGGGTGATGGAACGGGTCGGGTAGGGCAGAGATGGCTTCAAAAGGACATACATCACCCAAATTAGTCATGTCTTGACGAAAGATGGCATGAAAAGTACTCGAAACCAGATATTATGTATGAATGGAGATGAAGCTAAAAGGTATAAGGACAGTATCCAGGAACGTGATAAATGAAAATAGGCGGTATATATAAAATGTAAGTAGGTATATAAAATGTATCACGAACTCAGTAATTAGGTACTGGACCAATAGGTATCAAGAAATAAGTCTATCATAGGCCAATGAGTAGGTGGGCATAAACATTAACAATTTTGAGTTGGAATGGATATCCGGCTCTATCCGGTTTACCGAACGATTAATCACAGTCCGGCCGGATGCCTGACAATAACCGGATATCCGGGTCTATCCGGTATCCGGCCGGTAAATCAGTCAGGATTTTCACAATCCAGCCGGATGTCACCCAATAACAGGATATCCGGCTGAATATAACCGGATATCCGGCCCTATCCGGTTTCTGGCTTGCTCGGTAGATATTTCACGTCGATCTATAACCGGATATCCGGGTCTATCTGGTATCCGGCTTATCCGGGCACGGTAAATCATGTCAGGATTTTCAACAATCCGCCGGAGTGTCATCTAATACCGATATTATTTAATTATTTTTTTTTTATTTATTTATTCATCATAACTTACACTATTTTTACAGCTTTACCTAATACAATAGTGCAGTGAACGCTTAAAAAGAAGGTACCTATTTACTAAAAACTGTATACAAGCTATCATTTGACATTCTCATAGCAACTAAATACACTATACATACACACAATTTATACCACATAATCATAAAAAATATCCTCAGTAAACAGAAAAAATAATTTAAAAAAGTACAAAATAATAAACTTACATCTATTCATACGTATTAAAACATATTAGTCGCCCTTAACAGAATATACTATCCATAGCATATTTCGCCAAGTGCAACCTTCGTGAACTCACTAATAGAGCACGCAAAAATGTCAATCCGGTGATGAATGCGGTTGAGCAACTCTAGGGTACGTGTTAAGGGGGCCTTGTGTTGTAGGTTTGTTCGACCGTACTCAATAGCAAATAGTTTGGTCTTCCTAGTAGCCCCATAGTTCCTAGGCACATATAGAGAGCACCTCCCAAGAATATTCGCATTACCTTCGAATCCCCGCCAAACCCTAAACAAGTACACGGCCAACCACAGGTCTCTCCTTACTTGTAGTTTCTCATACCCAACCATCCCAATAACAAATAACGTTGGATACATTCGAGGGTACTTTGGGTATACTCCATACAAATGCATATAGAGAAACCGTGCGAACTTGTTCTGTATCCGCTCGAGCATCTCCCGGTATTTGGTCTCGTATGGGTTCCAAACGACCGCACTGTACTCTAGCTTGCTGCGCACCAGAGAGTTATACAAGCTCTTAATAGCTACGGTGCTTGTGAAAACTTTCGCAGTTCGTAACACGAAACCCAATATCTGAAACGCCTTTTTGCAGACCAACAGAATATGCTCACGGAAGTGGAGGTCCGAAGTGAATGTGACGCCGAGATCGCGCACTTTCGACACCCGCGCCATTTGCACGTTTCCTACCGCGTAAGGATGGTGCGCCGGGGAGCGACTGCGGCTGAAAGACATCACATTACACTTCGTTTTGTTGAACCTAAGTTTGTTCTGTTCACTCCATTCATTTACTCTGTTTATGTCTGCCTGAAGGCGCTCGTGATCATTTTTTGTCTCTATCCGGCTAAACAGCTTTAAATCATCTGCGAATAGAAGGCATCCTGATGTCTGCACTACTCTCGGCAAGTCATTAATCATTATAATAAAATGCAAAGGCCCTAGTGTACTGCCTTGACTAACTCCGGAATGAGTGCAGAATGGTTTCGAAATTTCGCTTCCCCACTGGACATATTGCTTCCGATCTTTTAAATAACTCGCGAAAAACGTTAGTGACTTCGGAGTACATCCTGCAGCTGCTAGTTTCTGTAGGAGTCTACCGTGTCAAACGCCTTTTGAAAATCTAAATACGCAACGTCTACTTGATTTCCACTGTCTACCGCTGGTATTAACATCGACGTGAAATTAATCAGGTTAGTAGATGTATTCCGACCTGCCCTGAAGCCATGTTGCTCATCCGATATTTGTACTTCAATTTCCCTATAGATTATTCTATACAACGCAGACTCAAATACCTTCGCAAAAGTCGACAGTACTGCTACTGGCCTATAGTGACTAACATCGCTACCCCCTTCTCCTTTTGGAACGGGTACAACGCGGGTTGTTTTCCACGCATCGGGGTAAACAGAGTGACGCAAACTAAGATTATATAAAAATAATAACGGTTCGGCTAACGCGATTCTACAGTCCCGCACTACATAAGCCGGAATACCGTCGGGGCCGGCGGAGCGTTTGGCCGGTAGAGCCGCCAGAGCCGCGCATACCTGCTCCCTCCGCAGCGACTCGAGGTGCACGCGCGCCGCCGCTCCGGCGCCGCCAGGGGTGCTCGCGCGCTGCGCACACTCCGTGTCTAACTTAGCCGCCTCCGTGCTGTATACTGACCGGAAATATTTCGCAAATTCCATTGCACTCTCCCGTTCATCCAGGATTTTACCATCTTTATAAATGCTGTTTTTATTTATATTTTTCTTTTGGCTGTTCACAAAGCTCCAGAACGATTTAGGATCTGTAGTAAACTGTTTCTGTAAACGTTCTGTATAGCTTGTATAATCTTCTTTCATATTAGTTTTTACCCTTGTCCGTAGTTTGCAAAACTCTTTATAATCCGTATCCCGATTGGTTTTTTTATATTGTTTATGTAATTCATACTTAAGCTTAATGTCACGAATCAGAGATGCTGAGTACCACTCAGGATAACTGTACTTCGATTTGGCAACTACCCGTTTCCTAGGCACACAAGCATCTAGTACATTGTAAATCTTTTTGTATAACACTTCCACCGCTTCATTGACATTTTTGCTGCAATATAAGTCGTCCCAGTCTATACTAAATATACAAGAATATAATGCTGCAAAATCAGCTTTATAAAAGTTCCAAGTGCAGGTTTCGTTTTGCGGCCGTGCGCGCCCGGTAGACGCGTCTTCGGCCGGGCCGCGGTGCCGCGAGGTGAACTCCACCGTCACGGATAGAGGAGGGTGGTGAGCGTCCACCGACAACAGGGGCGCGTCCGAAAGGCACACACTCACTTGACTACCCTCACCTGTACTCAATACCAGATCTAAACAACGGTCATTAATATTGCGTATAGTATTACTCTGAGTAAGACCACAAAATGCTACAAAAAACTCAAAGTAATTTTTCGTTTCTACTGAACTAGAGTGCAAATTAAAATCTCCTAATATTATGATTTTTTCATATTTTGTACTTAGGGCCTCTAAAATATAAAACAGACTTAAATAATCTTCATCAGAGCTGCCTGGTGGGATATACACAACGCATACCACTGTCAACAATTTGCCTTTTCTGTAGACTGCAGAGCACACAAGTTCAAATACTTCTTGATCCACATTCACGTCCGGCAACACTAAACTTTTCAGGTCATAACCATGAGCTGCCACTAAAAACACACCACCTTGTTTGCGTCCGTCATTCCGATCACATCTTATAATCTGGTAGTCCGGCGGGATTACCTCTGCATCGTAGATAGAGCGGTTACATCCGGTTTCGGTTATTGCAAATAAATCCGCTGTGGAATTGAGGAGATTTAACTTAAACTCTTCTAGTTTAGTCCTGAGCCCACGTACGTTCTGATAGTCTATCTCTATCTTTCTATGTAATCTATCTATATATCACCGGCCCGATGTCCGAATATCCGACGTACTGGTGGCCAATAACCGGATATCCGACACACTGCCGCCCAATAAACGGATATCCGGCCCGGTGCGCCAGAGTTCATAATTTAAAGACACACATAAAAAAGCTTCCATAAAACTTCCTTATAAAAGTAGCAATGTTTCGCGAAAGAGTGATATCTCGAAATGACAAGACTGACAAGCACAAATTACATACACATAAAATTAAACAATATGAAAAAATAAAATACACAATCACAAATGAATAGCCACGGTGTGGGTGTTTGTCAGCGAAGAGGAGACTCCGGCTCAGCATCAAGTCTCAGTTACTCGTGACGCTGGTCTTCCGCCGGCACTCAGTGAGAGGGGCGATATACACCATAATTATAATAATTCTTATAAAATGAAACGCTTGAGTCACAGACGAGAACTGACTTCTTTTATTTTACTATATTAAGTTATGTACTTTAGTACAGATGGCGCTCCTAGTATATGGTATGTGATATTGTTGATACAAAATAACACCCCTACTTATCACAATATTCACCAAACAATTTAAAATTTCAACACAAGAGTTATTTTATATTAACTATGCCAAGAAGCAACATAAATTTATAATGTTTCGCTGAACATAAACTTTTAGTTAGAATGTCAGCTGGCATATCAGCAGTTGGCAGATACAGTATTTTAACAATTTTATCATTGACTAAATCACGACAAAAGTGATATTTGATGTCAATATGCTTTGTACGTTTGTGAAAAACTGGGTTTGCACACAGCTTCTGTGCACCCTGGTTATCATTAAAAAGTGTAAATGTGTACATCTTATTTGTTATTTCATGTTGCAATGCCCTTAGGTATAACGCTTCTCTGCATGCCTCAGATAGACCAATATACTCTGATTCAGTGCTAGAGAGAGCTACACATTTCTGTTTTCTACATTCCCAAGATATTAAACCATCAGATAACAAAAAACATATCCCAGTGTATGATCTTCTATCTACAGAGTCAGAGGCCCAATCAGCATCTACATATCCTGCTATTTCTGAATTACCTTCTTTACAGTATTTTAATCCATAACTTTTAGTACATTTTAGATATTTTAATACTCTCTTTGCATATTCCCAATGCTCCTTTGTGTGGCAATTATTAAATTGACTTAGAAAACTTAAACAATAACTAATATCTGGCCTAGTTAAGACTGATAGGTACATCAAACTCCCAATAAGTTGTTGGTAAGGCACATGACTATTGACAGCTACTTGACCCTTATTTATGTTTAGTTTGACCTCCATCGGAGTATCAACAGGCTTACAATCATTTAAATTAAATTTGCTCAAAAGTTGCTCAATATAGGTCTCCTGACTCAAAGTTACATATCCTTTGTCTTTATTATAGTTCACATTCATTCCAAGGCATAACTTAACTTCACCTAAGTCCTTAATGCTAAATTTACTAGACAAAATCTGTTTCAAGTTGTTAGTTTCTACTTTGTCATTGGAAAATATAAAGAAATCATCAACATAGACTGTTACAATGGTCTTACATTTGTTAATATCCTTAATATACATACATGGCTCTATTTTTGACCTTTTGTAACCGTTACTGATTAAACAATTATCAATCTTTTTATTCCAAGCTCTAGAAGCCTGCTTAAGTCCATAAATGGCCTTTTTAAGTTTCAATACTTTACAACCTGAACTACTACTATTATAACAATCTGGCATTTTCATGTAAATGGTTTCCTCTAAATCGCCATTCAAGAATGCAGTCTTTACATCTAGATGTTTGACATCTAACCCTAACTTTACAGACAATGCAAATAATAGTCTAAGAGTTGTATGTCTCACAACAGGCGAAAATGTTTCTGTGTAGTCTACACCATATTTTTGAGTGAAGCCCTTTGCAACTAGACGAGCACGGTAACGCACATTATCTTCACTATCATACTTTTTCCGCAAAACCCATTTGCACTGCACTATAGTACCCTCTTTTGGTACATCTACGAGTTCCCATGCACTATTTTTCTCGAACGACTGTAACTCATCTTGCACTGCCGCTAACCACTGTGCTTTCTCAGGACCTTCCAAGGCTTCTTGTATTGATATCTCTCCTGTGAACATGTTGTCATCTTCCATACAAGCACTTGCAAATCCGTAACGGTCTGGCTGCTTCCTAACCCGAGGATGATTTATTATGTTGGTATTTTCGAGTATAATGGAGTCTTCGCTGTCTGTTGTACCAGACTCAGAGCTATCTAATGTATCATTTTCACAAGGTACATACAGTTCGTCACTGCTATCTGTATTCAAGCTCTCTGATCGTTCAGGTGAATCTTCCTGGAGTGTCAAAACTTCTCCCCCTACTGGAACAGTATTCGCCTTATCTGAACAATTTTCCTGTACCTCCAGAACATTCTCTGTCTCTGTCTTCTCCAATACTATAACATCTCGACTGGTAGTAATGATATTAGACTTCGGGTTGTAAATCCTATATCCTTTGACATCATTGGAATAGCCAACAAGGATACATTTTTCAGACTTTCTGTCCCACTTTAATCTTTTTTGTTTCGGCACATGTACCATGATTGTACTACCGAAAACACGTAAGTGACTTACATCAGGCTTTCTGCCTGACCATATCTCGATAGGAGTTTTATAATTTAATGATGTCTTCACAGTCCTGTTCTGCAAGTATACTGCAGTGTGTGCCGCCTCTGCCCAAAACCTTTTCTCGAGGCCTGCCTCAAACAGTAAACATTTGGCTTTCTCAACGATAGTCCGATTGTATCGTTCTGAGAGACCATTCTGCTCAGGTGTATAAGGGTTTGTTTTGTGGTGGACTATACCATGCAATATCAAAAAATCATTAAACTTTCTATTGCAATATTCGGTCCCATTGTCACTTCTCAAAATCTTTATGCTGCGATTAAGTTGATTCTCAACCTCGGCTTTATATCGTTGAAAGCATTTCAATGCCTCATCTTTCGCTTTCAAAAAATAAATGTGTGTCATACGACTAAAATCGTCTATGAACAGCATAAAATATCTAGAGCCACCTATAGATCGGTTTTCCATTGGTCCACAAAGATCACTATGCACAATATGTAGCAACTCAGTGCTTCTGCTACCTTCTTTGGGAAAAGGTAAGCGGCTCTGCTTGCCTTCACAGCATGTGACACATGATGACTTTGATATATCAGTCTTATTATCGAGTGTCAATCCCTGAACAGCATCTTGCATCTTGAGCAAATACTGGCTGTTGACATGGCCTAAACGTCGATGCCAAACTTCACTGGACACCATCACTGCAGCTGATGAACAATATTCAGGCATGTTTAGTTTATACATCCCATTCAACAGACGAGCTGTGGCTACCAGCACTCCTGCTCTGTTAAAAATCTGACAAACATCATTGTTAAATGAAACTTTGTTTCCCTTTGCTATAAGTTGACTAACAGACAACAGATTTGTAGTCAACTTCGGCACGCATAATACACCTTCCACTGTAATATCGTATTCACAGGTGGGCGTCTTCGTCGTAATCTGCACGTCTCCAGTACATATTACAGGTGCTTTATCCTTGTTTGCCACGACAATTTCCTTGATCATAAGATCCCGCGACACATTTGACAACCATTCTTCGTTTGCGGTAAGATGAACACTCGCCCCGGAGTCGATATACCAATCACTTTTGCAAAATTCACCATTCAGGAACACGGCGCTAAACGCATTACTGCTTGTACGTTCAGTTTTATTTATATTTGACGAATTTTTGTTTAACAATGAACACTGATTGCGGTAATGCCCTGTTTGTTTGCATTTGAAGCATGTTATGACTTTTTGTTTTGACTTTGACATCTGGGCGTTGTCTTTGGTCGTAGTGTTACCAACGTTTCGATTCTTCTTGTAGAACGCAAACGCGCCACTATTGCTATTGTCACCTCTGTTCTCACTTTCTTCCATGTCCAATATCTTTGTTTTAATGGCGTCTGCTGTCAATGGTATGCCGCAATGCTCGATCGCCATTATCATAGGGGAATATTTTTCTGTTAATCCCGCTAACAAAAGCGATGCG
Organism: Conopomorpha cramerella; assembly: GCA_012932125.1. NCBI lineage: Eukaryota > Metazoa > Arthropoda > Insecta > Lepidoptera > Gracillariidae > Conopomorpha > Conopomorpha cramerella. Next base: position 12,314 of record SJJU01009692.1, on the reverse strand, counting down.
ACCCACTCATCATTGATGTTAAAACCCGTACCATTCAATTTTTGGCTTGTTTCAATGATTTGTGTCACGTACGAAGTCATTGAAACGCAATTTTCAAGTCGTATGGAAATCAAACTTCTCAGTAAACTGATTCTCCTCGTGAATCCTGAGTCGTCAAATAGGTTTTTCAATTTCTTCCACAGCCCCTGGGTCGATTGTACATCTTTTATATGTACATACAGCGACGAATCTATTGTCAGAATCAACTTAGCTCTGGTTTTCGCGTCACCTGCTGCTCCTATTTCTGCTGGTACAGTCTCCGACTTGATGCAATCAGACATTCCCTCCAAAACTAGGAAATTCTCAGCCGCGAAAGCCCACTCACTGTAATTTTCTCGCCCTTTCAATTTAGGCACACTGACAAGATAGTTCGTTGCCATTTTTCATAATCACAGCTTTAATTATAGTTTATTTCAATCTGCAAAGTCTATTTCTACTAGGAATATCCAAGAAATTTGCGAAAAAAAAACTAAAAAATACTGGGCCCATAACCTCTTATAAAATGAAACGCTTGAGTCACAGACGAGAACTGACTTCTTTTATTTTACTATATTAAGTTATGTACTTTAGTACAGATGGCGCTCCTAGTATATGGTATGTGATATTGTTGATACAAAATAACAAAAAGACAATTGTCCTTAGAAATTAAGACCTTAAAAGCGGCATGTTATGATTGTTTATCGCAAGACACCCTAAGTTAACGTCCGCCGGCCGACCCTTTGTTATTTTACACAAAGCCGGTAGTCAAAGACGACTGTCATTTGAAATTAAGACCTTAAAAGCGACATGTTATGATTGTTTATCGCAAGACGACACCCTAAGTTAAATTCGTATTTTTAGATAGAGAATGGGCATAACGTTATTGCCCGGGTACGACAAAGACAAGTAGATGCCCATTGATTTAGCATGGGATGAAAACATTCCAGATTTAGCGTCACCAACCCAGTACTCTTCGGATTGCTGTCTCTTGCGCACATCTTGTTTGCTGCGTGTTCGGATTTTATTTAAGTGATTTGAATTTGGATAATCATAACGACTTAGATTTTGCTTAACGGATTGGACATTTAATTTTGGTGATAACAACAACGACTTTTGGCATACCCGGACTATTGAAAATGCCACGCCATACTTACACCGCTGCCGAGTATGCAAACATGCATCTCGTTTACGGAAAGTGTGACTGTAACGCGAAGGCAGCTGCTCAAGAATATCGTAGAAGATTTCCCAATCTGCGACACCCCGACTACAGGGTGTTTATTCGAGTCCACAATGCGTTCAGCGAAGGACGAATGCCTGGAACCGGTGTGGGCGGTACATCGGAAGGAAGGCCTCGACGACGGAACGAAAATGAAGTCTTAGACCTAGTGACGGCTGAGCCAGAAATTTCTATTCGAGAAATAAATCGTGTAACTGGTGTAGGAACACGTACAGGGGGCAGAATATTGCACAGGGAGAAACTACATCCGTTTCATTTTCAAAGGGTACAGACCCTTTCGCCTCATGATCACGCCCCAAGAGTGCAGTTCTGCCGCATTATGTTGCGAAAAATAAGAGAAGACCCTACATTTTTCAATACAATTTTATGGAGCGACGAGTCATCGTGTAGAAGATATGGTTTCTTCAACATGCACAACTTGCATAGTTGGCAGCTAACAAACCCAAAAAGAATCCGGCAAGATAGAGCTCAGGTCCAATTTAAGGTAAGCTTATGGACGGGGATCATCGGTGGGCAAGTTGTTGGTCCCTACGAGTTACCGGAGACGCTGACTGGCCCTGTTTACTTGGATTTTCTGCAAAATACCCTACCTCAATGTTAGATCAGGCCTTACACATTTCCCAACCACATCTACCCTGGTTCCAAAGTTCCCGCCGCTTCTCCCCTGGTACCTCGAAACGCGACGTGGATCTATCTAAACCTCAGTTTGATGGTTATCCTGTATGACGCTTTTTTGATTTATCGTTATTTTATTTATATTTAATCATCGTTAAATATTAGGAGTTCATAAACACTGCACAGCTAAACCCGCGCGTTACATACGATCGAACGACACATCGTACGTCACTCACCGCAAAAAATACGCGAAGCGCCCGCGCCCGCCGCCGCACCTACGTCATCGTCACCTCGACTGTGCGCTCCGGATACCGACCGGTTTATCTATCGATGTGTGCGGTGAGTTTGTGAATGTGTGACTAATACGCTGCCGCTGTCAACACCTCCTGCGTTCCTCTGGTCGCCTGGTACTTGCTTTTGCGTGCCGCATCGCATGACGCTGCATACACCTACCTGCTAAAATATTGCTTTTGTCCATAGCGATATAGGGCTATTAATATTTCTAATAAAATGCATTGTTCCGGGTGTTTGAAAACCATAGATGCTAAGAAAAATAAGCACATAACATGTGTCGAGTGTCGAGAGGATTTTCACGGCCTTTGTATATTCGCTGATGAAGCCGCGTTTTGTGCCTCGCGGAGCGCTGGTGATTCCTGGATGTGTCCCGCGTGCAAAGGAAAACGTCCCCGTGGCGATAATTCTAACACTCCTGCCCGCTCTTCTGCTCCAAACGTAAATAACGCCCGGCGACATAACTCCAATTTATCAATATCACCAACACCTAGTGGCTCTATTAGTATTGAGCAGATTCAACGGGTGGTTCGTGATGCTATCCATGATGAACTCTCTTGCTTAAAGGAGTCATTAGCTTTTATGAACGAACAATTTGAAAGCATGAGAACGGATTATATCAAATGCAAGAATGACATGTCGTTAATTGCGAAAGAGAACGAATCGCTAAAGTCCACAGTAAACTCACTTGTGACCCGGCTTAACTCCTTGGAACAACATTCGCGCGCCACAAACGTGGAGATTCAATGTGTTCCAGAATTCAAATCGGAAAACGTCGTTAATGTAGTAACACAGATTGGGAAAGTCATCGGATGTAAGGTGTCCGATGCAGATATTTTCAACTGTTCGAGAGTCGCTAAGATGGACCCCAATAGCCCACGGCCCCGTTCCATCGTTGTAAAATTCAGCACGCCACGGTTACGTGATTCTTATCTAGCAGCGGCAAAACAGCACAACACCAAAAACTCCGAAAACCGACTGAACTCATCCGACCTGGGAATAGCTAACCCGAAGAAAACTCCCATATACATAACTGAAAATTTGACGCCTGAAAACAAAAAACTTCATGCGGCTGCTAGACTGCGAGGAAAGGAACTGAAGTATCAGTTTGTCTGGGTGCGTGATGGACGTATTTTCATGCGTAAAACATCAACATCGGAATTTGTTTTTGTGCGTGACCTTAACTCGTTAGCTAAGTTAAACTAAGATTATTTTGATGTTACTATTACCTAGCCACTACTCACTCTAAACACAACACGTTCGCAGTATCTAATTATAATGGACTATTGATTTATTACCAAAATGTACGAGGGCTTCGGACTAAGAGCATTGACTTTTATAAACAGTTATTAATCACTAACTATGATATTGTAATGCTGACTGAAACCTGGTTGAGTAACGATGTCTTTGATTGTGAATTGTTTGACGATCGTTACGTAGTGTACCGTCGCGATCGCCAAACCTCTGGATTTCATTTTAACAAGCAAGGTGGAGGGGTTCTAATAGCGGTGTCCAAGAAATTCACGTCATATAGGTTAGCTGACTTGGAGAGTGACTCAGAAGACGTATTTGTATGCCTACAATCGAACTCAAAATTCAATAATAAGTCGACTAAACTTCTGCTATGTTGTGCATACCTACCACCTCCTTTACAACAGAACATTTTAGATAGTTTTCTTAACAACTTAAATAATGTGCTTGAAAAAGATATCAATATTCTTGTGACTGGTGATTTCAACCTGGGAAGTGTTTCTTGGTCAAAGTCCAATGTTAATTTATCCTCAGCTACAAAATTTTCCAACGCGACAGGCAAATTTGCATGCTCTGTAATCGACTTTTTAGCCCTCAATAACTTATCACAATTTAACTACTGCACTAATGACCAAGGTAAAACTCTAGATTTGGTACTCAGTAACATAAATGTTAAAGGCTTAGACACTGTCAGTCGCGACTTTATCCTGAGCAAGGTTGATCATTTTCATCCGCCCCTTCAGTTTCAGGTGGAGTTTGTCCGTGAAAAAAATCTACCACAAAACGATAATCAAAGATTTAATTACTATAGAGCAGACTATGTCAACATTTTAAATGAATTAAAAGCTATTGACTGGGAATCCGTTCTTAGTAGCTACAAAACGGTTGATGACATGGTGGATCATTTTTACGGTAGGCTATATGAAATTATTAATAAACTTGTTCCAAAGTGTAGACCGAAAAGTAAACAGTTTCCTTCCTGGTACAGTAAGGATCTCCGTCGTTTGCTACGAGAAAAAAATAAATACCGCATTCGTTTCGCAAAGTACGCGAATCCTTTAGATTCTGTCACTTTTAAAATGTTAAGGAAACGCTGCGACAGTTTAATTTCATCTTGTTATAACAGTTATGTGTCATTTGTGCAGTCTTCTCTAACCAAAAACCCTAAATTATTTTGGTCGTACATTAAAAATAAAAAAAATAATTCAAGTAATTATCCATGTAAAATGAAATTAGGTAACAAATATGCAACAAGTGGAGCAGATGTAGCTAATTTATTTGCCGATAATTTTTCATCAGTCTACTCAGGTGCTAACTCGAGTAACCGGTCCTACAAGCTTAATAATAATGGCATTTCCAGTACTTACCTTGGAAAACTGTCTTTTGCACGCGATGAGATCTTAAAAAAATTAAAAAGACTTGACCCTTCTACAGGCGCTGGTTCTGACGGGATACCAGCTGTTTTCATACGGAGGTGCGCGGACGGCTTGGCTCTTCCCTTATCCCTAATCTATAATAAATCCCTTATTTCATGCACATTCCCCGCAGTATGGAAAAAATCTCAAATAATTCCCATATTCAAATCCGGTGACCCCGCGGTAATAAAGGATTACAGACCCATTTCAATTCTCTGCGTGGTTGGAAAGATACTCGAGTCGCTCCTTGTCCCTCACTTACAACGTCACTTTAAAAACATCTTTTCGTCACAGCAACACGGCTTCCTCCCACAGCGATCAACCGTCACTAACCTTGCAGACTACACATCCGATCTAATCGATTCAGTCGACAATAGAGTCCCTGTCGATGTTATATACAGTGATTTTTCTAAAGCGTTTGATCGCGTGGATCATTTTATTCTTCTTCAGAAATTGTCGTTACTTCTTATGGACGATCTTGTGCTGTGGTTCAAATCTTACCTTGAAAATCGGCTTTCAGTTGTCGTAGTAAATGGTTATACTTCCTTTGAATTTTCTGCTCCAACCGGTGTTCCTCAAGGTTCGCATTTAGGGCCCGTCTTATTTAATATATTCTTAAACGATATTTGTGAATTTCTTCTACATTCAAAGTATTACCTATATGCGGACGACATGAAAATTATGAGACCCATCACTAGTTCCACCGATGTAATACTACTTCAGAAGGACTTGGACTGTCTTTCTTCATGGTGCACAGAAAATAACATGCCTCTCAATGTTGACAAGTGTTACTTCATTTCATTTTCCAGAAATAAATTAAACAGTACACACTCCTACACTATTAAGGGGTCTGTTCTGCGAGAAATAACAGAAGTGAGAGATCTTGGGATCTTCCTGGACAAGAAGTTACAATTCAACTTTCATATTGATAAGTTAGCTACCAAATGTTTTAAAACTTTAGGGTTTGTTATTAGAAATTGCAAAAATTTCACGAGTCCCCTTGCAAAGATAACTATTTTTAATGCCTTTGTGCGCTCAGCATTAGAGTACGCGTGCGTGATTTGGTCCCCGCATTATGATATTCACATCAAGAGGGTAGAGCGAATTCAAAAAAGGTTTCTCTGGCACCTAGCTTATCAGCACAACGTGGCTAAAAAAGTTCCAACATATGCTGAACGTTTGAAACATTTCAGAATGTTAAGCTTACAGGATCGACGCTGTCTTACAGATATGTTGTTTCTTTATAAAATAGTTAACTCATTGACTGACTGCCCCTCATTACTGCAGAAATTAAATTTTAGAGTTCCCTTTAATATCCCTCGCAGTAACAAACATAAGTTATTTAGTATAGATTCATCGAAAACTAATCTAAAACTTTTTTCAACATTGAACAGACTTGCCATCACATATAACACTCTGTCCCTAAAATGCGATTTAGATATTTTTTACGACTCCCTCCAAGTATTTAAACAGAAGGTTTTAGCACAATTACAGCAAAGCTCCTCCATGTCTAAATAGACGCTGTAATTAACAGCAACTATTTGTCTTTCCTTATAATTATTGTAGGTAGACTTCCATAGGCTTATTGTACTGCATAGTAGGTACGCGCCCATGTCTGTTTTGTATATTTGAACTCTGTCATATTGCTCTTTTTTGTATCTTGAACCGTGTCATAATGCACTTGTTTGCGCATTTAAATCAATTTAGTTGTTATTATTAAAGAATTGTATTTTATAGTATAACATTAATTAGGTTAATTACTTAGGTTAGGTTAAGTTAGTTTTATATAAACTCGCAATGCATGCAGTGGTAACCTGTAAATAAGGCAGCACAAATCTGTAATTTTTTGCTTGTTTTATATGTTAATGTATTGTGTGTGTTTTGTTGGATACCCTAAATAAATAAAATAAAAAAAAAAAAAAAAATTTATTTAAAAGGAAAAAAAAAGTATTTAAGTAAATATATCTCGTTGTCTGATTTCCATAACACAAATGCTTTGGCTACTTAACATGGGATGAAGGCAATGTGTGTGTTGTTATAAAATATTTTTTTTTTTTATTTATTTTAAAAAAACTTGTTACTATTGTTGTCGTACACGTCTGTCATAATTGTGTTAAGGTGTAAAAAAAAATATGCCTTGACATTTCAAACACCCAGAACCCCCCAAACTAGGATATCCTGTACCATGAGTGCCAGACTGCATACCTACCTACCTCCTCCTCCTACCTCCATACATACTTTTAGATACAATATATGTATATCTATAATACAACTGTTCAGGGTCCAAAACTGTACATTGATTCTTTTTACGAAAAAACCGGTGGAGTATATCAATTTGCCCTTACAGAAGCAGAAGTGCACGTGGAAGTCCAGGGAAGGTTTAAAAGTTGTATTTCTTCCAATACACAAGGTGCAAAGGCGACTATGGCAAAACAAATGTTTGCAGGGGACAGCTTGTATAGTATAAAACAAACTTGCTTTTCGCTGTCTGTCCCTATGTATGTTTATATCTTTAAAATTGAGCAACGGATTTTGATGCGGTTTTCTTTAGTAGAGAGAGTGATTCTTGAGGAAGGTTTATATGTATAATACATGCACAATACAGCAGGGAAACACTTTTTTACTCTAAACACTCGCGCCTAGGCGGATCGCTAGTATAAATCTATAGTAATATTATAAAGCTGAAGAGTTTATTTATTTGAACGCGCTAATCTCTGGAACTACTGGTTCGAATTGAAAAATTATTTTTGTGTTGAATATACCATTTATCGAGGAAGGCTTTAGGCTATATAACATCACGCTGCAACTATTAGGAGCGAAGAAATAATGGAAAATGTGACAAAAATGGGGAAAATTTTTCATCTTTGAGGGCTTCCGTTGCGTGCGCTGCGAAAACGGTTCAAGATAGCAATGATATATGTATGAAAGAATGATTCCTCTTGAAAGAATCTAAAAACATGTCCGCGTACAACCTACAATAAAAAAATAGTAATTTAAATGATACCATACTGTCCAACACAATTTATGTATCTAATAATAAATTTATCCATACAAGTAATATACATATAATTATGTTATTATAGTAAAGTAAATATATTAATTAAATACACACACGTAATTATCTATTAGTATCTTATTCTATCTGTTATATACTCAATACTTTTATCAGTCTTTTCTCCTTAATTACTCATATTGTTGTTAAACTTACCTCTGTATCCAGCCATTTTTATAGCGGGGAATTCCGTGATGCATACTACACCGCTAGCGGGACAACGATGGAGTTATGTGGTACTCGCATGGCCACTAAAATCCCAATGTGACCGCTCCTGCGTTGTTGCCGGGCCCGGCTCCTTTATAACCCGCCTCCTGATTGTGGAACTAATACAATCCAATTCTATCCTCCAACACTAATTTATACTGATTGCTGCTCTGGTATAGAACGTAGCTTGTGTACACAGGTTGTAATTTAATTTACGTATCCATATCGATTACAACAACAATGAAATTAAGGAGCTATTGCGCAGCGAGCTGCTGACTTCAACTGCCGAGCACGCCGGCGGCGGTGTTATGCGTCTCCAACTGTACATATGTACATCACCCAGTAACTGACTGACTGACTAAACCAATTGCTTTTTTATTTTGTAAATCATACTTTATTGCACTCAAAGCAATATGGTTTTCCTCAAGGCAGATCAACCACTGACGCAGGTGTAGCTCTAGTAAAGCATATTTTTGCTGCCTGGGAGGACAAAAGCGATGACATTGGCATTTTTGCCACCTCGCAATGGCATTTGATTGTCTCAGAAACATTAATTTCAACGTTAAAATTACATAGTGTGGCTGATCTGTCAATCATAAGTTCATATTTAAACAATCGCAATCAATATGTTGGTATTGATGAAATTAGATCTGGTGGCTCTGAAGTAAAACTAGGTATTCCTCAGGGAACAATTAACGATCAAAATTAACGATCTCCCTTCCATGGTAGAGAAGCATTCTGACATAGTATTGTTCGCTGATGACACCGCGTTGATATTTGAAGTTAATCGCACTAACAGAAGGCATTAATGAAACCCTGTCTAAAGTCCTTTATTGGGGAAATGTATAAAATGTTCTCTACCTAATGTTAAAAGATTGATAAAAGTATCCAATTAGAAAGTAATAGTTTGGAGTTTATAAATAGCACTGTTTTTCTAGGTGTTACTATAGATTCCAAACTGCAATGGGCAGAACGCATTACTAAACTTGCCGGTAAATTAAGCTCGGCTGCATTAGCATAATCAGACATTTTACAGATATTGAAACGGCAAAATTGGTGATTAAGATAATAATATGTAAGGCTAAAAAGAAATAGTTTACATTCCACATTACTGATGTTGATAATGAGCTGGGTGGTTGCTTTCATGATCTGAGGCGTTCAGTTACATAACAGGGACTCTTTTATTTTATTTAGTGTTTAATATCTTTGTAACATTTAGTGCCCTTGAGCTGTTCACCAGTCAGGAATGTATCCGGCCATCCAGCATTTTTTAATTTAGTACATACATACATACATACACTTCACGCCTGTCTCCCAGAGGGGTAGGTAGAGACTACAGATCTCCATTTGTCACGGTCCTGACATACCCCTTTCGCTTCATCTACATTCATACATTTTTTCATACATGACCTCCGGTTTCGAGTACTTTTCACGCCACCTTCGGCCAGGACATAACCAATCTGGTCTGTATATGTCCTTCTGGGGCGACCTCTACTCACCCGGCCCATTACATCACCCATATAAAAATCTCTTTCGTCAATCGACTTTCATCCATTCTCTCCATATGGCCAAACCACCGAAGCATGCCCTTTTCAATCTTGGTCACTACGTCTTCCTTCAAACCGCAACATTCTCTTATCACATCTATTCCTTATCCTGTCATTCAATGTTACGCCTTTCATGCTTCGCAATGACCGCATTTCTACGGCATTGACTTTACTTTTATGCTTCTTCTGCCATACCCAACTTTCACTCCCGTACATTAAGGTAGGTGCCAGTACAGCGTCATGGACAGCCAATCTTGCCTTTATCGACATGAATTGGCTCTCCATAACACTGCGAAGGGCACCGTTAACCTTATTACCCGCACTCACTCTTCTTTCAATATCTCTGTCAAACTTTCCATCACTTGTAAATAGAGATCCCAAATATACAAACTCATCCACTTGTTCAACTTTCTCACCGTCAATTATGCACTCACAAACTGTCCTTTCATTATTTTCGACTACCATAACTTTGGTCTTTCTAGCATTCACTTTCATTCCTTTCCTTTTCAATGACTCATTCATACAATTAATCAATTAGTATTAAGTCATATTTTTGTTAAGTATATGAAAGCCCTGACGATTTGAAAAGATGCCAGATTCTTCCCGGTTCTTCTGACCAGTAAAAGAAATTAATTCGAACCGAGGACGTTTACTTTTGTTTTTAAAAGCATAAATGACTTTAATCAAGCTTTGTGTTATACTACTGTATATCTGTATGTAATAGCACTTATAACGATGAAGAAATAAACTATTTGATTTGATTTGACTGTACGTGCTGCTACCACGGCGTTCGCCATCCATGTCATATATGTCAATACATAATATAAAACTAAGTCGCCTCCCGCCGTCTGTACATACGTATGCTTAGATCTTTTCTTCTCTTCTTAGGTTTTCTTTAATGCATAACGTAGAGAAATACTGTTAATAATGTATATTGGCAAAGCAATGTTTGTCGGGCAGCTAGTACATACTGTATGTGTTCAACCAGTCATGCATCAGCGACTGACTGCTTAAAGTCGCTGCATGTGTTGTCTGCAGTTACAGTCAGCAGCTCGCTCAGTAATAGCATCTTCAATTTACATATTTTATGAGTATCAGGCAATTTTTCCTGCTGCAATAACACTGCGATACACTTAGTTAATTAATACAATGAAGGGATCTGATCTACAGTTCATCGATCAGAACTTGCTAAGTTCTGACAAGTCAAATTCGTTACTTAAGTAACAGCATAACAGTTAGTTTGACAAATCAACGCCAAAGTTCGCCTTATAAAATCTCACATTAAACTCTTAAAAAGAAGCCGAGTCCGATTTGAAAAAGAAATACCCTACCTATATCAACAACGCCCCCATTTGCATCAAAGAACCTTACTCCAGGTTTGTTTTACGTTTATACCTCGCCGATGCTTACTGAATTTTTTACACGTACTTGCCGGAGAGGGAGGCGCATACCTTTTTCTCGTGTTTTGCAACTGTCAATTTGTAAAATGCAGCGAGGCCGTCGGGCGCCCACGCCCGGGGCGGGTAATGGTGCGATTGTAACGTATTGTAGGTACTTAAGCCACCCCCCAGAGCAGTGCTCACAAAGGAATGGCATATAACACACTGAAATTTTTGAAACAATTGAAATCACACTAAGCATGATTTAACAGCCAATCATAGAACGTATGTCGACTCTTTCTTTTTTTAAACGAATTCAAAAAAGGAATCTTTCGGAATTCGACCGTATTTTCGCTCTTTTTTTATGTTTGTTCGCGGATAACTTCGTCGTTTGAACGGATTCGATGTTTTCTTTGCTAGAAAGAAGATATTTCAAAGGTGATTCTGGTCCTGGTCCTCTATAAAGTCTTAGTTTGATAGACCATAAAGTCGAGGGGAAATTGTGGTGAAAAGTGTTACTGGTTGAACTCAATATTGTTCACCGGGTATATAGGCGCGAATATGCTAATATGAATGCAACTGCGTCGAAACGACGAGTAACAAAGGTAAGCTCGTGCTTGGCTTTGTTTATATTCGTGGTTTATATACCCGGTGAACAATATAGAGTTATAATATCTGTGCGCGTTTCTCTTAAAAAAATATCTAACTAACCGATACGAGTCGGAAATAGTGACAAAAATAAAACGTCTAGAATCACATCAAGAAAAAACACATCAAATTGAGCGTTACAATGTATTACTAAGTGCCGCGATGCAGATGTGCTTCCAGCTTGTGTGTGTTTGAAAAAACGAAATGACATTGCACATTCGGACATGATTGTAAATAACGCGAGTGTTCGTTTACTAAGACAGTTAATAATGTGTGTGCTAAAGGAACCTGTTATAGTTCGTGCATTTCATGAATGCGCGCGGGCCTTAGTTGTGTGTGTGGCAGTTTTGTTCGTTTGAACTGTCAACTAGCGTGTCCATATTGGCTATGTGCGCGACGGTGGCGACGCGTAGCGTTTACAACATTTGCGGACACTGACAAATAATAACAATGTAAACATTGTTAGTTTTCTTTGCAAATATAAATAAAACCAAATATTAAAATAGTGTTATGGACAATATTTAAGTGAAATGTATTCAATGGTTTGTAAAATTAATGTAACAATAAAAACCGAGTTTGAAACTATTACACATACTTAATATTAGTTTCCAACCACAAACTGAGATAAAAGGCAATAAATTAGTATTAGCCGAG